>NC_069492.1:697535-725188 GCF_026875155.1 Cherax quadricarinatus | reverse complement strand
AAGGTGGAGACAGTACGCACAACGAGGAAGAAGTGAAGACGCTTCAGAGTGAGCTAGATACGTCAAAGGCAATGGGGCCGGATAACATCACTCCATGGGTCCTGAGAGAGGAGACAGAGGCGCTATGTGTACCCCTAACAACAATATTCAATACATCTATCGAAACAGGGAGATTGCTTGAGGCATAAAAGACAGCAAATGTAGTCCCAATCTTTAAAAAAGGAGAGAGACATGAAGCACTGAACTATAGACCAGAGTCACTGACATGTATAATATGTAAAGTCATGGAGGAGATTATCATGAGACGAGTAGTGGACCACCTAAAAAGGAATGATCTCATCAACAGCAGCCAGCATGGTTTCAGGGAAGGGAAATCCTGTGTCACAAACTTACTGGAGTTCTATGACAGGGTGACAGCAGTAAGACAATAGAGAGAGGGGTGGGTGGATTGCATTTTCTTGGACAGTAAGAAGGCGTTTGACACAGTTCCACACAAGAGATTAGTGCAAAAACTGGAGGACCAAGCAGGGACAACAGAGAAAGCACTACAATGGATCAGGGAATACTTGTCAGGAAGACAGCAGCGAGCCATGGTACATGGTGAGGTGTCAGAGTGGGCGCCTGTGACCAGCGGGGTCCCGCAGGGGTCAGTCCTAGGACCAGTGCTGTTTCTGGGATTTGTGAACATGACGGAAAGAATATACTCCGAAGTGCCCCTGTTTGCAGTTGATGTGAAGCTGACGAGAAGAATTCATTCGGACGATGACCAGACAGAACTACAAAGGGAACTGGGCAGGCTGCAGACCTGGTCCAGCAAATGGCTCCTGGAGTTCAACCCCACCAAGTGCAAAGTCATGAAGATTGGGGAAGGACCAAGAAGACCGCAGACAGAGTGCAGTCTAGGGGGCCAGAGACTACAAACCTCACTCAAGGAAAAAGATCTTGGGGTGAGCATAACACCAGGCACATCTCCTGAGGCACACATCAACCAAATAACTGCTGCAGCATATGGGCGCCTAGCAAACCTCAGAACAGCAATCCGACATCTTAATAATGAATCGTTTAGGACCCTGTACACCTTGTACGGGAGGCCAATATTGAAGTATGCGGCAACACACCTAGCCATGCACGTAAGGAAACTAGAGAAAGTGCAGAGGCTTGCAACAATACTAGTCCCAGAGCTAAGGGGTATATCCTACGTGAACAGGTTAAGGGAAATCGTCTTGACGACACTGGAGGACTTGAGAGATAATGGGGACATGATAACGACATATAAAATACTGAGAGGAATTGACAAGGTGGACAATGACAGGGTCTTCTAGAGATGGGACACAGCAACAAGGGGACACAGTTGGAAGTTGAAGACACAGATGAATCACAGGGATGCTAGGAAGTATTTCTTCAGTCACAGAGTAGTCAGGAAGTGGAATTGTTTGGGAAGTGATTTAGTGGAGGCAGGATACATACATAGCTTTAAGCAGAGTATGATAAAGCTCACTGTTTCAGGAGAGTGACCCAGTAGCGACTAGTGAAGAGGCGGGGCCATGAGCTATGAATCGAACCCTTCAACCACAATTAGGAGTACAACCAGTGAGTACACACACACACATTATATTATATATATATATATTATATATTATATATATTATATATATATTATATATTATATATATATATATATATATTAAATATGTTAATAATATAATATATTTATATATATATATATATATATATATATATATGTATTATATATATATATATATATATATATATATATATATATATATAAATATATATATATATATATATATATATATATTTATAATGTCGTGCCGAATAGGCAGAACTTGCGATCTTGGCTTAAATAGCAACGCTCATCTTGCCATATAGGACAAGTGAAAATTTGTGTATGCAATAATTTAGCCAAAATCATTCTGAACCTAACGAAAAAAAATATATTTCACTGGTTTGTTTAGTATTAAATTATTGTAAACAAATCTAAAATATATTTTAGTTAGGTTAGGCTAAAATAAATTGCGCTTGTTATGATAAGGTTAGGTAAGTTTTCTAAGATTCTTTTGGTGCAAAATTAATTTTTTTACATTAACATTAATGAAAAAAATATATCTTTAAACGTATAAGAGAAAATTTAAAAAAAAGGACTTAATTTTAAATGAGTTATTGCTAATTGACCAGTTTTACATATTCGGCACGACATATATATATATATGTATATATATATATATTTATATATATACATTTATATTTATTTATATATATATATATATATATATGTGTGTGTGTGTGTGTGTGGTGTGTGTGTGTGTGTGTGTGTGTGTGTGTCTGTGTGTCTGTGTGTCTGTGTGTCTGTGTGTCTGTGTGTCTGTGTGTCTGTGTGTCTATCTGTGTGTCTGTGTGTCTGTGTGTGTGTATGTATGTATATATGCATGATGTGCGAAATAGGTATAACTGGTCAATTAGCAAGAACCTAAATACTTTAGATAAATTTACAATTATTTAATAAAAAACAGACACAATGGAATATATTTCGTTAGTTTCAGAACGATTTTTGCAAAATTACTGCACACTCAAATTTTCGCTTGTCTTATTCGGCAAGAAAAGCGATGAAATTTAAATCAAAATTTCAAGACTTACCTGGTAAAGTGTATGGTAGAGTTACTATTGAAAGAATTAAGAGTAAGACAGAGAGTAGGATAGTAGATGAACAAGGAGGTTTTAGCAAAGTTAGGGGGTGTGTGGACCAGGTGTTTACAGTGAAACATAGGTGAACAGTATTTAGGTAAGTGTAAAGAGGTATTTGTGGCATTTATGGACTTGGAAAAGACGTATGACAGGGTGGATAGGGGGCCAATGTGGCAGATGTTGCAGGTGTATGGTAAAAGAGGTAAGTTACTGAAAGCAGTGAAGAGTTTTTACGAGGACAGTGCGGCTCAGGTGAGAGTATGTAAGAGAGAGAGGGAGATTATTTCTCAGTAAAAGCAGGCCTTAGACAAGGATGCCTGATGTCATCGTCGATGTTCAATTTATTTATAGATGGAGTTGTAAGAGAAGCGAATGCTATTGATGTGGTTCGGACATGTAGAAAGGATGGAACAAAATAGAATGACTTCAAGAGTGTATATAAATCTGTAGTTGAGGGAAGGCGGCATAGGGGTCGGCCTAGGAAAGGTTGTGGGGAGGGGGCAAAGGAGGTTTTGTGTGTGAGGGGCTTGGACTTCCAGCAAGCATACATGAGGTATTTGATAGGAGTGAATGGAGACAAATGGTTTTTAATACGTGACGTGCTGTTGGAGTGTGAGCAAAGTAACATTTATGAAGGGATTCAGGAAAAACGGCAGGCCGGACTTGAGTCCTGGAGATGGGAAGTACAGTGTCTACACTCTGAAGGAGGGCTGTTAATGTTGCATTTTTATAACTGTAGTGTAAAGCACCTCTCTGGCAAGACAGTGATGGAGTGAATGATGAAGATTCTTCTATTTTGAGCCACCCTGCCTTGGTAGGAAACGGCCTGTGCTATATATATATATATATATAAATATATATATATATATATATATATATATTTATATATATAAATATATATATATATTATACACTGATCTCTGGCTGAAGTGAGACTCGAACCTACGAACAAGGTGCGCAGTTCTATAACCAATCTACCCACACTGGACAATACCCTTGGCGTGTAGCTTGCGCTACAAGTTGATCCAAGGCACCACCTTTTCAGGCGAATGCCTTACACTTTCATCTAATCCCCTCATGACTCTCAGACTTACTAAAATTTAACAATTGCAAGGAATGCGCAAGACAGGCGAATATATACATATATATTGGTATAGCACTGTGTATGTAACCTTGTTCCAAGGGTTCGTAGGGTAGTCGAGTCTCCTTCAGCCACATATCAGTGTTTGTGCATATTTCGGCCTCTCTATGCGAATTCCTTGCATTGTTTTAAAATCTCTAGTAAGGCGATGCATGCAGGGGATGAGATGAAAAGCTGTAAGCCTTCTCCCTGAAAGCTGGCTGACTTGGATCATCGTGTAAGCGCAAGCTACACGCCAAGTATTGTCCAGTGTGGGTAGATTGTAATAGCACTGTGTACCTTTGCTCCAAGATTCGTAGGTTCGAGTCTCCTTCACCAGAGATCAGTGTTTGTGTATATTTCCCTGCTCTGCGATTCCCTTGTATATAAAAATATATATATATATAATTATATATATATATATATATATATAATATATATATATATATTATATATATATATTATAAATATATATATTATATATATATATTATATATATAAAATTATATAATATATATATTATATATATATTAAATTATAAAAATATATTATATTATATATATATATTATATATATATATATATATATATATATATATATATATAATTATATATATATATATATATATATATATATATATATATAAATATATAATGTAGGGAAGTACCAACCTCTTAGCTGGAATGGAGACCCCATCCTCAGGGAAAACTCAATGTCTCCCCGTGAGTTATTTGAATATTTTTCTTCTTCTACCACCCCTATATAATTTATATTGCTATGATGGAACATTTATTAATAAACAAAAACATTACAGAAAAAAACATAACATGAATACAATGGCAAAATGTATCAATGGATATATATATATATATATTATTATATATAATATAATATATATAAATATATATATATATATATATATATATAATATATATAATAAATGTCGTGCTGAATATGTAAAACTGGTCAATTACAAGAACTCATTTAAAATTAAGGTCCTTTTCTAAAAATTTTTCTCTATACGATAAAGAATATATTTTTTTCATTAATGTTGATGTAAAAATTATATATTTTTGCACCAAAAGGAACTTAGAAAACTTACCTTAACCCTTATTATAACAAGTGCAATTTATTTAGCCTAACCCAACTAAATATATTTAGATTTGTTACAGTAATTTAATACTTAAACAAACACAGTGAAATATAATTTTTTTCGTTAGGCTTCAGAATGATTTTTGCGAAATTATGCATACACAAATTTTTCACTTGTCCTATATGGCAAGATAACATTGCTTATTTAAGCCAAGATCCAAGTTCTGCCCTATTCGGCACGACATATATATATATATATATATATATATATATATATATATATATATATATATTTATTATATATATAAATATAATATAATATAATAAATATATATATATATATAATAATATATATATATATGAAAGTTCTTACTCATGAGTATTTATCAAAGATCAGTTTATTGATCAGTCTCGGGGAGACTAAGAGATATAGCATAACTGGACAACTGTTACTATGAATAACAGCGGTGTACTTATGGAGAAAACTACCTGTTAACAGCTGACAGTGTTTCCACCACAGAAGCATTTAGTAAGCAACTTGTTGATTTTGCTCACAGTAGTCTTTTAGGAGGAAATTTGGTGTTAGGAAAACACTTGTTAAGCTCTGGAAACAATTAACAATATGCCTAAAATGAGTGGACCTCTGACTATGTTGACGTGGTCACTTGTGGCAATTGATGGGGAATGTGTCCACACTTACCTCCGGGCCACTTCCACCGTTCATTCCGTCACCGCTGATGGTGAACTTTATTTTTCGTCTCATAATAGACTGTGTTGGTTCTTTACCTGGAACCAAACCAGGTAACCAATACTTGTTTATCATTATGAATACAACGACAGCAATTCTGAAGTTATTCTCATGACAAAAAAATAATTCACGTCCTGTGTTCAGAGCATTAATGAGATTTTTCATACAAGTTTGATTTTCACGAAAGATTCAGTTGGATCAAGGATCCAGTTTTACTTGTATGATCTTTCGTGAGTCATTATCCCTCCCCCTGGAAATAAAGTTTGAATAGGCATTCCCACCAGTTATCAACTACAATCCTACCAGTTATCACTAACAAACATCAGCAGCTGGTGTATTTCTAGTGTGCAACAGGAGAAATACACCAGCTGAGAATGAGAGCAAATTGACTTACTTGATGGCTCGAGGACGAGGTGAAGACTGAGGGCCACAGTGAGTGAGCAGCTGGTTAAATGGCCCTGAACACACTCCGCCTTCCACCTCATCTCTCAGCTCTAATAATTTATTTTCCTCTGCTTCCGAGAATCCCACATATAGCAACTTCCCATTTTCCAAACCATGTCGGGTGTCAACTGTAGTAGAGCCGTTACTCACACCGAAAGTACCGGATCACACTAGGTTCTCTGCACTTATGTTGCTATGTATGATAATCTATGGAACTGTATTTGTGTATTCCTGAATAAACTTACTTAGCAGGAGGGCTTGTGAACTTGCTTGGTTTGTCCTTAGCTAATAACAAAGCTACGGGATTGATCCCGGCACGATAAAGGTTGGGCGTGTTTCCAATACCTACTGCCTCCTCTTAACCTAGCTGTAATAGGTACCTGGGTTTTAGTCCCACTCTTCCCGGCACGTATCTTGGTACAATATTAAACAACCTGAAATGGCTCCAACATAACCGGCTTTATATACAATATATCAGTAATATCCTCTACGTCAGTAATAGTTTTGCCTCATAACTAACAAGAAATAAAAATTATTCTATTATTTTTTTTATTTAAAATATACAGATAAACATGCCACATCACACATGACGTAATCACAATACATGATAACCATTTAAAGAAAAACATCCTTATAACAAACGTTATGACAACCTACCCCTGAACATACATAATAAAATTGCACTAGCCAAAACTGACATTTGTTATTCATATCTTGTATGAAAACTGTAATATACAAAAGTTTTTAATAATAAACTAATGCTTTGGCCTCTCTGTACATTGTAAATATTAGCAATTTTATGTACCTAAACATTCCGTAGCTATATCATCCCCTAATTTTGTATGTTTTATTAGAGCCAGGTATACAATATTACATTAATCATATATGATTGACCTGAAATCACTAAACAGAAGCTTAATTAAGAAATACACCATACTTGTAATTAAACTACTTACTACCCACACCTGAACATACTGACAAAAAATGCTACAAAAACTTGCATGTATAAACTCTGTATGTGTAACTGTAAACCATACATGAAAAACTTGCATCAAGAACATAGCACTTAACCAAAAACAGTACCAGGGGTTGTGACCTAAATTAATATACACTTTAAAAGTACAAAACCAAACATATATAAAATTATTACATAAAAACAAAGTGACATAAACAATAGTGATACATGCCTCCTCTCACCACACACCAGGTACACAGTATGAAACATTTGGAAAATAACCCCGTAATCCTATGTGTAATAAATCCTATCCTCATTAACCTCCAATCAGAGATGAGCCTAATAAGGGCAAACGTTCAATGCTGTCCCTATAACAAAACATTCTATTACACTCCCCCTCTTCCCTCCCTCATTAGGCAACCACCACTGTCTCTCGGCAGCATACAGTTCCCTGTCGCTCAGGTCTCCCAGCTGTACATGAGCACATAAGCCTGTCAACATCCAACAGTATCACAATCACATCAAACCACACCCAAGCATTTCTTGCTGCCACACATGCATACAATAACCTCTACAACCAATAATATATACCTCAACCCTCTGACAGAGGTGTGATGGTAAGTGACCAAGCATAGCAAGGCGTTATATACACAGAGGGTACTACAGTCATCCCATGGGACACGCAGGCAAAGATATGAACCTAAATTGTCCACTATCAAACTGGATCACACACTTAATCCAGCTAGCATCACACGTACCTCCTGACACCTACTGACCAGCTAGCATCACACGTACCTCCTAACACCTACTGACCAGCTAGCATCACACGTACCTCCTGACACCTACTAACACACTGAACCTTCCCTCGTTTATATCTGAGCCATACACCCACACCACACCACACACACACACACACACACACAAGGGAAACAGAAATAATAGGAAGACCAAAACGAGTCCTTGGTTTACCCGAAGGTGTAGGGAGGCAAAAACTAAGTGCAACAGGGAATGGAAAAGGTACAGGAGGCATAGGACCCAGGAAAACAAGGAGATTAGTAGAAGAGCCAGAAACGAGTATTCGCAGATAAGGAGGGAGGCCCAGCGACAGTATGAAAACGACATAGCATCGAAAGTCAAATCTGACCCGAAACTGCTGTATAGCCACATTAGGAGGAAGACAACAGTCAGGACCAGGTGATAAGCTGAGGAAAGAAAGGGTGGAGAACTCACAAGAAACGTCAAGAGGTATGTGAGGATCTCAACATCGAGATTAAGGAAGTATTTTACAGTAGAGACAGAAGACTCTGGGGGGACAGACCAAGATGGTGACACCAACAAGGAATATCACCACAAGTTGGACGACATACATACAGATGAGGAGGGGTGAAGAAACTGCTAAGGGACATCGATACCTCAAAGGCAATGGGACCGGACAAACATCTCTCCTTGGACCAATAGAGAGGGAGCAGATATGTTGTGCGCACCACTTACCACAATCATCACAAAAACTTCCCTTGGGAAACTGGGCAACTACCTGAGGTATGGAATGACGGCAAATGTAGTTCCCATTTTCAAAAAAGGAGACAGAAAAAGAGGCACTAAAACTATAGACCTGTTGTCATTGACATGTATATAAGCAAAACAATGGGAAGATTACAGAAGGAGAGTGGTGAGCACCTGAAACGGAACAGGAGTATAAATCCACCAGCACGGATTCACGGAAGGCAAATCCTGTGTCACAACCTTCTGGAGTTTTATGATAAAATAACAGAAGTAAGATCAAGAAGAGAGGGGTGGGTTGATCGCATCTTTCTTGACTGCAAGAAGGCCTTTGAACACAGTCCTCACAAGAGATTAGTGCAGAAGCTCGAGCATCAGGGGCGCATAAACAGGAATGGCAACTGCAATGGATCATGAGAATACCTGACAGGGAGGCAACAACGAGTCATGGGTACTAAGATGTATCACAGTAGGGGCACCTGGACGAGGCCGGGGTCCCACAGGGGTCGGTCCTAGGAACCATGCTATTTTTGGTATATGTGAACGACATGACGGGAAGGGTTTAGACTCAGAGTGTCCCGTTAGCAGATGATGTGAAGTTAATGAGGAGAATTAAATCGATGAGGAACCAGGCAGGACTTCCAAAGAGACTGGACAGACTGGACACCTGGTCCAGCAAATGGCTTCTCGAATTTAATCCTGCAAATGCAAAGTCATGAAGATATGGGAAGGGCACAGAAGACCACAGACAGAGTATAGGCTAGGTGGCCAAAGACTGCAAACCTCACTCAAGGAGAAAGATCTTGGGGTGAGTATAACAACCGAGCATGTCTCCGGAAGCACACATCAATCAGATAACTGCTGCAGCATATGGGCGCCTGGCAAACCTGAGAACAGCATTCCGACACCTTAGTAAGGAATCATTCAAGACACTGTACACCGTGTATGTCAGGCCCATACTGGAGTATGCAGCACCTGTTTGGAACCCGCACTTGATAAAGCACGTCAAGAAACTAGAGAAAGTACAAAGGTTTGCAACAAGGTTAGTTCCAGAGCTAAGGGAATGTCCTATGAAGAAAGATTAAGGGAAATCGGCCTGACGACACTGGAGGACAGGAGGGTCAGGGGAAGACATGATTAACGACATATAAAATACTGCTGGAATAGACAAGGTGGACAAGGACAGGATGTTCCAGGGAGGGGACACAGAAACAAGAGGCCACAATTGGAAGTTGAAGACACATATGAGTCAGAGAGATAGTAGGAAGTATTTCTTCAGTCATAGAGTTGTAAGGCAGTGAGAATAGCCTGAAACTGAGTAGTGGAGGCAGGAACATACACAGTTTAACGACGAGGTTGGATAAAGCTCATGGAGCGGGGAGAGAGAGGGTCTAGTAGCATCGAGTGGAAGAGTCGGGGTAGGAGCTAGGACTCGACCCTGCAACCAAACTAGGTGGTACAAATAGGTGAGTACACACACACACACACACACACACACACACTTAATCCAGCTAGCACCACACGTACCTCCTAACACCTACTAACACACTGAACCTTCCCTCGTTTATATCTGAGCCATACACCCACACCACACCACACACACACACACACACACACACACAAGATTTAAAGAGGTATTTACAGTGGAAACCAGTAGGACTCCAAGAAATCAGAACAGGGGGGCACACCAGCAAGTGCTGGATGAGGTACATATAACCAAGGAGGAGGTGAAGAAGCTGCTATGCGAACTTGACACCTCAAAGGCGGTGGGACCAGACAACATCTCTCCATGGGTCCTTAAAGAGGGAGCAGAGATATTGTGTGAGCCATTAACAAAGATCTTCAACACATCATTTGAAACTGGGCAACTCCCTGAGGTATGGAAAATGGCAAATGTAGTCCCAATTTTTAAAAAAGGGAGACAGACATGAGGCACTAAACTAAGACCTGTATCTCTAACGTGTATAGTATGCAAGGTCATGGAGGATTCATCAGGAGGAGAATGGTGGGGGCACCTGGAATGAAACAAGTGTATAATTGACAACCAGCACGTTTAGGAAGGAAAATTCCTGTGTCACAAACCTACTAGAGTTTTATGACAAGGTGACAGAAGTAAGGACAAGAGAGAGAGGGGTGGATCGACTGCGTTATTTTTGGACTGCAAGAAGGCTTTCGACACAGTTCCTCACAAGGGTTACTGCAAAAGCTAGAGGACCAGGCACACATAAAGGAACAAGGCACTGCAATGGATCAGAGAATATCTGACAGGGAGGAAAACAACGAGTCATGGTACGCGACGAGGGTGCAGAGTGGGCGCCTGTGACAACGGGGTTCCACAGGGTCAGGAGTCCTAGGGACCCTGGCTGTTCTTTGGTATAGTGAACGACCGTAACGGAAGGGATAGACTCAGAAGTGTCCTTGTTTGCAGCGATGTGAAGTTAATGAGAAGAATCGAATCGGACGAGGATCAGCAGGACTACAAAGAGATCTGGAACAGGCTGGCTACAAAGCCTGGTCCAGCAACTGGTCCTAGAATTTAACCCTGCCAAATGCAAAGTCATGAACGATTGGGGAGGGCAAGAAGACCGCAGACACAATATAGTTTAGATGGCCAAAGAACTGCAAACCTCACTAAAGGAAAAAAGATCTGGGGGTGAGTATTAACACCGAGCATATCTCTGAGCGCGCACATCAATCAGATAAACTGCTGCAGCATACGGGCACCTGGCAAACCTACGGATATGCGTTCGATACCTCAGTAAGGATTCGTTTAAGACTCTGTACACCATTACGTCAGGCCATACTGGAGTATGCAGCACCAGTTGGAATCCACACCTAGTCAAGCACGTCAAGAAATAGAGAAAGTGCCAAAGGTTTGCAACAAGACTTGTCCCCAGAGCTACGCGGGATTGTTCCTAGAAGGAAAGGTGAGGAAATCGGCCTGACGACACGGGAGGCCAGGAGGGTCAGGGGAGACATGATAAACGCATATAAAATACTGCGCAGAATAGACGAGAGGTGGACAAAGACAGGATGTTCCAGAGATGGACAAAGACACAAAGATAGGTCCACTTGGAAGTTGAAGACTCAGATGAATCAAAGGGATTGTTAGGAAGTATTTCTTCAGTCATAGAGTAGTCAAGCCATGGAATAGCCTAGAAAGTGATTGGTGGATGCAGGAACCTACATAGTTTTAAAGGCGGAGGTGATGATAGAGCTCATGGGGCAGGGAGAGTGAGGACCTAGAGCAATCAGCGAAGAAGGCGGGGCCAGGAGCTGTGACTCGACCCCTGCAACCACAAATTGGTGAAGTACAAATAGGTGAGTACACTCACACACACACACACACACCAAACACACACACACACACACAACACCACACAACACATACACACACATACACACACACACATACACACACACACACCCACACACACCACACTTAATCCAGCTAGCATCACACGTACCTCCTAACACCTACTAACACACTGAACTTTCCTCGTTATATCTGAGCCTTACACCCACACCACACCCAACACACACACACACACACACACACACACACACACACACACACACACATACACACACACACATACACACACACACACACACACACACACTACACACACACACACACACACACACACACACACACACACACACACACACACACACACACACACACACACACACACACACACACACACACACACATACACACACACACACACACACCCACACCACACCACACACACACACACACACACACACACACACACACACACACACACACACACACACACACACACACACACACACACACACACACATACACACACACATACACACACATACACACTCACACTCCCGACGGCGAGCCAATTGAAACCCCGGATGACATTCTCAATCCTTGTCCCAGCCATGACAACCCCCCCCCACTACAAAGCGAGTAAGATCCCAATAGTTAAACTACGATAACCTACGGGGAAGGCTCCCTCCCACCGTGATCCATATATTTCCCTGTTCCTGCAAACCGTCCTATAAAAGGTAGCTGCCAGTACCCGTTTCCTCGCCACCCAATCCCCATTCCCACGCATACCCCACGACACGTATACGAAATCTACCATTAAAACCCCAATCCCCCTTTACCCCCAAAAACCCCTCCCCCCACAAAACACCCCCCCCCCCCCAAACCCCCCCCCCAAACCCCCCCCCACCACACCTTGACAACCCCCCCAAAATCCAAACCCCCAAACCCCTTTCCCCCCAAACATTCCAAAAAACCACCCCCCAAAACCCAAAACCCCAAACCCAAAATCACCCCATCCACACCCTTCACCCCGCGGGGCCCTTTTGCCCCCGGGAAAATTTCCCCCAATCCTTTCCAGATGAAACCCCCCCCCACCAAAAACAAAATCCCAAAAACCCACTTCCCTACAATTCCCTTTCCCCGGGCCAAACCCTTTTGGGGAAAAAAAGCCATAAAACGGGCCCCTTTCCTCCCCCAAACCCCGGGGCCCCAGCCCCACTTACGAAAAACACCAAATTTTATCCAATCAGGGGTTATTCCCTCCACCCCCCCACCCCCCCAAAAACCCCTAAAACCGGACCCCCCCTCCCAAATTTCCCTCCCTCCACCCCCAACACCCCCCTTCCAAAAACCCCCCCTCCCCGGCACCAAACCCCCCCATTACCCCGACCAGGGGACCTAAACCCCCGGGGGGTTTTCCCAAAAAAACCCCCTCCAGGAAACCCCAGGTAATTATCCTTCCCCCCCACCACCACCCCCCTCCCTTACTATTCCCTCCCCGCAACCCCCGGGCCTCCCAAAAAATCCCCCCCTCCCGGGGCACCCCAAAACCACCCCTCCCCAATAAATTTCCCTCCCCCGGCCCACCCCCCGGGCCCCCAAATTTAAACTCCCCCCCGGAAAAAAGGTAATTTACTTCCCCCCTTTTTCCCCCGAAACCCCCCCCGGTAAAAAAAATTAAAAAAAGGAAACCCCCGGGTTTTTATTTAAAAAGGGGAAAAAAAAGGTTTATTACTTAGCCCCATCCCCCCCGTTCGGCCTTTTAAAAACCCAGTTAAATTTTTATTAAAGTTAAATACAAGTTAAAATTTTTTTAACCGGGGATAATTGCTTTTAAATTTTTTTAAATAAAAAAGGGTTTTATTAAGTTCCGTGGGTTTGGGGAAAAAATTTGGGGAAAGGGAAAAAAAGGGGGGAAAAAATTTTTAGGTAAATAAACCCACATTTGGGATTTAATTTGGGTTTTTATTGTGAATAACACAGAAATTTTTTTAAGAAATTGGGAGGGGATTAAAATTTTTTTAGAATAAAAGTTTTATTTTAATCAGGGTTATTGAAGTAAAATGTTGAGTTGTGAATTTGAAGCCCAGTGTTGAGTGTGAGTAAAGAAGTTTTGGGGTTTTGAAGTGAAGAAACAGTGTTGAGTGTGAATGAAGAACAGTGTTGAGTGTGAAGTGAAGCACAGTTTTGAGTGTAAAGGAAGAATTGTTGGTTGAAGTGAAGCACGTGTTGAGTGTAAAGTAAAGGGTGTTGGTGTGAAGTAAAGCACAGTTTTTAAATGTGAAGTGAAGCCCCAGTTTGAGTTTTAAAGGTAAAGCACAGGGGTTGAGTGTAAAATAAAAAGAAGTTTTTGGTGTGAAGTGAAGAAAGGTTGGTGTAAAGTAAAGCACAGTTTTGGGAAAAGAAAAAGTGAAGCACAGTGTTAGTGTGAAGTGAAGCACAGTGTTGAGTGTAAAATTTAAAGAAGTTGTTGGTGGAAGTGAAGCACAGGGGTTGAGGGGGAAGTGAAGCACAGTGTTGAGTGTAAAGTGAAGCACAGTGTTGAGTTTTAAAATTAAGAATGTTGGTGTGAAGTGAAAAGTGTTGGTGTGAAGTGAAGCACAGTTTTTAAATGTGAAGTGAAAAACAGGTTGGGGTGTAAAGTGAAGAAAACAGTTTTTGGTGGGAAGTGAAGAATTTGTTGGTGTAAAATTTAAAGAAGTGTTGGTGTGAAGTGAAGCACGTGTTGGTTGAAGTGAAGCCCATTTTTTGAGTGGGGAAGTGAAGCACGGTTGGGTGTGAAGTGAACCACAGTTTTTGGGGGGAAAATTTGAACACAGTGTTGAGTGTGAAGTAAACCCACAGTGTTGGTTGAAGTAAAGCACAGTGTTGATGTGAAGTAAAGCACATTGTTGAGTGTGAAGTGAAGCACAGTGTTGGTGTAAAGTGAAGAAGTTTTTGGTGTGAAGTAAAGCCCATTTGTTGAGGGAAGTGAAACCCAAGTGTTGGGGGTGAAGTGAAAAGTGTTGTTGGTGTGAAGTGAAGCACAGTTTTGAGTGTGAAGTAAAAGCAAGTGTTTGAGGGGAAGGGAAAGCACAGTTTTTGGAGTGTGAATGAAAAGGGGTTGTGGTGAAGTAAAGCACAGTGTTGTTGTGAATTAACCCAGTGTTGGTGTGAAGTGAACCACAGTTTTGGGTTGTGAAGTGAAGAAAGGTTGGTGTGAAGTAAACAACATTTGATTGTAATGAAGCCCAGTGTTGGGTAAAATAAAAGCACAGTTTTTTGAGGGGTGAAGTGAACCAAAAGTTTTTGAGGGAAGTGAACCACGTGTTTGATGTGAAGTGAAGCACGGGGTTTTGAGTGTAAAAGGGTAAAGCCCATGTTGTGAGTGAAGTGAAGCACAGTGTTGAGTGTAAAGTGAACACAGTGTTGGGTGAAGTAAAACCCCCAGTGTTTTTGGTGAAGTGAACCACAGTGTTGAGTGTGAAGTGAACACAGTGTTGGTGTAAAGGTAAAGCACAGTGGGGTTTTAAAGTGAACAAAAGTGTTGGGTGAAGTGAAGCACAGTGTTGGGTAAAGGGGAAAAGCCCAGTGTTGTGGTGAAGTAAACCCACAGTGTTAAATGTGAAGTGAAGCACAGTGTTGGGGGGTGAATGAAGCACAGGTTATTGTAAAGTGAAGAAGTGTTGTGGTAAATAAAAAGCACAGTGTTGAGTGTGAAGTGAACCACAGTGTTGATTTTGTAAAGTGAACCCAGTGTTTGAGGGGAAGTGAACCACAGTGTTGGTGTAAAGTAAAACCAAACATTTTGGTGGGGGAAGTAAAACCACAGTTTTGAGTGTGAAGTGAAGCCCAGTGTTGAGTGGAAGGGGAACCCCAAAAGTGTTGAGTGTGAATGAAGCCAGTTTTTGGGTGAAGTGAAAAACAGGTTGAGGTAAAGTGAACCCTTTTTGAGGGGGAAGTGAAGCACAGTGTTTGTGGAAGTAAACCAAACAGTGTTGAGTGTGAAGTGAACCACAGTTTTAAAGTGTGAAGGGAAACAGTGTTGGTGTAAAGTGAAGAAGTGTTGTGGTGAAGGAAGCACAGTTTTGAGTGTGAAGTAAAGAAACAGTGTTGGGTTTTAAAGTGAAGCACGGGTGTTGGTGTGAAGTAACCACGTGTTGGTGTAAAGGGGAAACAGTTTTGAGTGTAAGTGAAGCACTTTTGTTTGAGGGTAAAGTGAAGCACGGGGTGGTGTGAAGTAAAGCACGGTTGAGTGTGAAGTAAACACAGTTTTTAAGGGGAAGTGAAGCCAGTGTTGGGTTGTGAAGTGAACACAGTGTTGAGTGTAAAGTGAACCAAAATTTTTGGGGTGAAGTAAAAGCACGGTGTTGTGGTGAAGTGAAGCCCCAGTTTTGGGGGTTTAAGTGAAGCCATTTTTTTGAGTGTGAATAAAGCACGTGTTGTGAGTGAGTGAAGCAGGGGGAAGTGGAATTTTTTGAGGGGAAGTAAAAGCACAGTTTTGTGAGTGAAGTGAAGCACATTTGTTGTGGGGGAAGTAAAAGCACAGTTTTGGGTGAAAGTGAAGCACAGTGTTGTGAGTGAAGTGAAGACGTGTTGGTGGGGAAGTGAACCCCCAGTTTTTAGTGTGAAGTAAACCCCCAGTGTTGGTGGAAGTGAACACAGTTTTTGTGAGTAAATGAAACAGTTTGTGTGTAAAGCCCAGTGTTGAGTGTAAAGTGAAGCCCCAGTTTTGGGAGTGGAAGTAAAAGCACAGTTTTGTAGTAAAGTGAAGCAATTTTTTTGGTGTGAAGTGAAGCACAGTTTTGTGGGAAGTGAAGCACAGTGTTGTGGTGAAGTGAAGCACAGTTTTGGGTTTTTGAAGTGAAGAAACAGTGTTTGGGGAAGTAAAAACCCACAGTGTTGGGGAAGTGAAGCACAGTGTTTGTGGGGAAGGAAGCACAGTTTTTGGGTAAAGTGAAGCACAGTGTTTGAGTGTGTAAAGGGCACAGTTTTGTGTGTGAAGTGAACCACTTGTTGGAGTGAAGTAAAAGCACAGTTTTTTGGTTGAAGTGAAGCCAGGGGGTTGAAGGGGAAAGGTAAAGCACAGTGTTGGGGTGAAGTGAAGCACAGTGTTGGGTGAAGTAAAAGCACGTTTTTGTGGTAAAGTGAAGCCCAAAGTGTTGATTTAAAAAGGTGAACACAGTGTTTTGTGAAGTAAAAAGCACAGGTTGGTGTGAAGTGAAGCCGTGTTGGGGTGGAAGTGAACCCATTTTGGGTTGTGAAGTAAGCACAGTGTTGTTGGGGTGAAGTAAAAGAAACGTGTTGGGTGAAAGTGAAGCACAGTGTTGAGTGTGAATGAAGCACAGTGTTGATTTGTGAAGTAAAGGCCCCAGTGTTAAAGTGTGAATGAACCCACAGTTTTGAGTGTGAAGTGAAGCCCCAGTGTTGAGATTTTAAAAGTAAAAAGCACAGTGTTGAGTGTAAAGTAAAGGCACAGTGTTGAATTTAAAGTGAAGCACAGTTTTGGGTGTAAAGTGAAGCACAGTGTTGAGTGAAAAGTGAACCCCGTGTTGATTTGGGGAAGTGAAGCACAGTTTTGAGTGTAAAGTAAAAAGCACAGTGTTGAGTGTAAAGTGAAGAAAACATGTGAGTGAAAAAGTAAAGCACAGTTTTTGAGGGGTAAAGTGAAGCACAGTTTTGGGTTTGTAAAGTCTATTTTTCCCGAGGGCAGTAAGGACTTACTTCATGCGCCCCAAGGGGAACATCCTGCCCTTTCCCACAAAACACCCCCCTTTCCCTGACCCCAACACCCCCCTTTCCCTTGAAAACCAACACCCCCCTCTCAGCGACGGGAGGTGACAACTTCTGCGTTTTTTACCTTTTACAGGGGGCCGGGGATATGAAACCCAAACTGGGGGTGCCCCAAATTTTTTTTGGCACGTCCTCAGGGGGGCTCCCTCGGGCTGCAGGGGGAGTCGCTGACTTTCTTGCACCTTTTAAAGGGAGGGTCGAGGGTGCCCCCTTGCAAGCAGAAAGACCCGGGCCCCAACCTCCCGCTTTTTGCAAGGGCTCCCCTCGTTTTGTCCTCCCGAGGGGGGAACCCACCTAGCTACTCTGTTTTTGGGGGGGCAATGGATAAAATTCCCCTAGAATGTTTTTTTAATTGCTCATTACTCTGAAATTTTGTTCATGATTGAAAACCTTTTAGGGAACGTGTTCATGTTTAAATTTACCTTGTAACTTGTCATGAGAGTGCCCACTCTCCCTGGTGCTCATTATTTTTGTAATTTGTGAGATTGTGACAAACTATTCTTTCCCTTTTGGGTAATTTTCCCAGCTACCCAAAAATTTTGGACCCCAGTCCCTAAACCAATTATGTACCTCTTAACCCTTTTTGACTCCCCGCCCTCGGGAGGGGTTTATGGTGTGCATAATACAAATGCTAAAAAAAAACCCAGGGCCCTTCCCTCAACACCCCCCTCCCTGACCTCCAACACCCACCTCCTTGAAATTCCCCAACACCCACCTCTATGACCTTCCCCCAAAACCCACCTCGTGATGTTAAAGAATGGTTCAGAGGGAAACCCACACGTCGAAAAAATTAGATTTATTTTCAACCTTGGGGATCTTTAAATGAGGAAAACGTTTCGGGCCCCCACCCGTGGCTTCATCAGTCCATACAAAGAAGAATGGTGAAAAACAGAAAAGGGTTTTAGTTAATCAGTCCCCTCAGCCCTTTAGTTTTTATGAGGTCAATCCCCTCAAACTTGAAAAGAAAACAGCATATCTGCGATCAGAGAACCAATTTCCACTGTTTCTAAAGCACCAAGTAAAATAAAGCAGTTTCATCATTCTGAAGTATTAACAAGAATCCTAAAAAAAAAAACCCTGCCATTCCCCAAAAGGCCCCCCTGCTAATAATCACAAAAACAAAACAAAAGGAGGGGAAAACTGAAACGATCTTATCCAAAAACCAAAACCCCTAACAAAAATTTTGTCTAAAAAATTTTTTTGTTCCCAAAATTAAAAGTTTTTTTTAAAACCTTTTACTCATTTTGGGAAGTTTATTTTTCTTCCACATGTATTACTGTTTTAAAAATAGTATTACTACTTTAAAATTTTTTTACTACCAAATTCCCCTATATTTTAAAACTCCACTCTGACCCATATTTATCTTTTTGTCCATGTATTGTTTGTACACTTTGGGGATTTTTTGAAGGGTTTTGGTACACATTACCCGTCCCGTATTCGTACGGGACAGTTTTGCCTTATCAATAGATAAAGGGACCCTGGCTTTTCCCAAAAAAGGGGGAGGTCAAGATGTTTTCCCCGGAAAAGATGGGGGAAATCGCATTTAAAATTTGAAAACGCAGTTTTAGCGTAAAAATTTTGAGGCCAAATCAGCGTCTCAAGGGGGGAGAAAGAGGCTGCTCAATTGAGCAGTTTTAAGCTCCCCCAAACCCTGGAAACCCGCAAATACGGGGAAAAAAGGAAGTGGATAAAAAACCCTATCCCCCCCCCAGAACCAAGATGGATTAATTAATGTGGACAAAAAGCAAAAAGTGGGAAATCTTTCCCAAAGGGCAGACAAACCCCGCTCAACCCTCCTGTCAAAAATTTTAGGTGAAGGTTTTTAGGGGAGCCCCAGAACCCATTATTTGCATGGTTACAACCCCCTGGAATACCGGGACAGTCTGGGGTTAAAAATTTTGGTTTTAACCTGAGGGGGGGAACCAATGGGTGACCCCCTCAACAGGGGAAAAGTACACCACCTTGAAGAGAGTAATGGAGACAGATTGGCCCCCATCACCTGGAGGCACCCGGAATCTCGGAGAAGATTACCAAGGGTTTATGGGTTTCGATCCCCCTGATGATGCCCATCTAGGCAGTAGAGGGTCACCCCCGTGTGGTGGAGTTTAAAAAGTCTCAAGGGGAAAGGGGCGGAAGGCAATGCCCAACACGACAGGACCCCTTTTAGCACGTAGTTCCCCTGCCATCCAAAACTGGACCCCGGGCTCCCTTTGGGGAGGTAAGATTCAGGGCATTTATGGGAGAACCTGTTTGCAGTTTCCCAAATGCCAGCGTCTTGGACACCTGGGTGGGGGGCTGTCCGAAAAAGAGTAAACTGCAGTGTTGCACCCCTTTCATCACCAAGCTGAAAAAAAAGCATAAAAACCCACCCAAATGCCCTTTTCAGGCCCAAAAACACCATACCTGGAACCCTTGTGCCCCGAGAGGACCCGCCAGAATTCATGGGCCCGGGGAAAACGCCAACTCCCCGGCCCTCAGGGTTTTCAAAAGAGCATCACTTCCCAAAAATTGGGGACAGAGAACCCTGCCATACCACGAGTTTTTTCAACCCGGGCACCCAAATCATTGCCCAGGGAAATTTTCGACCCCCGAAAAATTTAACTTTGATGTCATGGACCAAAGGGGCCCCCCTGCCCCCCACCCCAAAAAAAAAAAAAAAAAAAAAAAAAAAAAAAGCGGCAAACCCAAAAAGGAAAAAACTGGGAAACGTGATCAGCAACAGCACTGCACGAGCCCCAACCTGCCATAACCCGGGGAAAAAAGGGACCTTCCTTGTCCTGCACCCGCTGCTATGCAAAACTCCCCTGGCAATTTTTGCAAACCCCACCCAGCAGATGCCAACTACCCCAAAATTTTGGGACCCCAGCAAAAAAGCTATAGTGTGCACAATGAAGAAATCCAACCCTCATCACCCCCAAAGACCACAAAAGCCCAGGTAAAATCCTCGTTTTAAACCCAAAACTAATGCAGGCCCCCACAAGGGAAATTTCGTAGCACTTATCAGGCATTCAAAGGGTATATTTGCAAAAAAATTATTACAGCCCAGGGACAAAAAGGTCTGTTGTCCTGGGTGTAAAGGGGAGGAGGAGCAAAAACAAAAAAACAGCCCGAAAGAATTTTAAAATTTTTTTCCTTCACCAAAAGTAATAGTGATTTTTACAGGGGATTAAAAACCAAAGTTCAGTTGGAAAAGTATATGTACATAAGAACATAAGAAAGGGGGAACACTGCAGGAGGCCTGGGCCCATAATAGGGTCCCTTTTTTTTTCTCCCCCCCTAACAAAACATTTTCCCAATTTTTAATGCCCCCCAAGAAAAAAGCTCTGATGTGAAAGGGCCCACTCAAAACCAAAACCCCCCCCACTTTATGTATTATCCAACCCAGATTGAAACTAAACCCAAAATCCCAAACCCCAATAACCCCAAATAGGTAGACTGTTTTCCCCTAATCATTACCCCATTTCCAAACCAAAACCCTTTTCCCATGTCCCTTTTTCTAAATCAAAACTTATTAAAAATTTTAAAACCATTTATGCGGGTTCCTTTTTGGAAAAGACATCCCCAAGACCTTATTTTAAAATCCCCTTTTTTAAACCCATCTTCCACTTATACACTTTTTTCAGGTCCCCCTCTTTTTGGCTAACAAGTGAATGTAACTTAAGAGGGCTTCAATTTACTTCCTAAGGAAGATTTCTAATGCTATGTATTAAATTTAAATTCCCCCTACCTTTAATGTTTTTTAAAAATTTATGTCCATTCTGTAATATGGAGACCAGAACTGAGCTGCATAATCTAGGTGAGGCCTTTCTAATGAGCATAAAGTTTTCAGTATGACCCCTGGGCTTTTTTTGCTTTAAAACTTCTTTATATAAATCCCCGTTTTCTATTTGCCTTTTTACGACGCTTAGGGGATTGCGCTTGGTTTTTAAGGGGTTTCTTTTTTTACCATAACCCCCCCCAAATCCTTTTCGCAACTGTATGGCTAAGTTCTAAATTATTTAACTTATAAGTACTTGGGGTTTTGGGGGACTCCCAAGCTTTAGAACCCTTTATTTTTCTACATTTTAAAAATGCAAACTGCCACTTTTCTGACCCAAAAATAGAGTTTTTTTTTAAATCCTCCTGAAGTTCTATAACCCTCTTTTTTTGAAAACAAATTTTCCTACCTATTTTTTGTGTCTCGGGGAATTTGCTCATATCACTTTGGGAATTTTCCCCCATCAAAAACATTTATTTATATTATAAAAAAACAAAAAGGGCCCAAGAATGATCCCTGTGGAACGCCAAATTGTTTCAGATCCCCCCCTTTGGGGTTTAACCCCATTTATGGGCCCCTTTTCTGCTTCCTGTCGTGACCATGACCGATCCACGAAGCATTTTTTCCCCCCAAAGCCATAGCGCCCCCTTTCTTTTAAAAGTCTATGGGCGGAACCCCTATCAAAACCTTACTAAAAAACTAAGTAAATAATATCAAATTTCTTTATCGTGGGCAACAGGGCCCCAAAGCTTTTTCTGAAGAAAGTTAATAAAAATTTTGTTAGACAAGAAACCCGGGCCTCTTGTGAATCCATGCTGAGTATCATTAAAAAGCTATGCTTATCGAGAGGTTCTTAAAAATTTAAAGCTATAATTGACTCTAGAATTTGCCCAAAATTGAGGTCAGGCTTATTGGGCGGTAATTTGACGGAAAACGACTTGCCCCCCCTGTTTTAAAAATAAATTACATTACCACTCCAATATCAGACACTACACCTGTTGAAGAATAAATTAAAAATTTTATTTAAGGGTTCACAGATTTCCCCTTTTGATTCCTTAAGAACCTTGAAAAAACCTCACGGGGACCCACGCTTTTTTTGCTTCAGTCGTCATCTGATTCACAACCATTCATATCCCTGTGTTTTACAAATTTTATTTCTTCTGCCACTGAAAAATTAATTACTGGAATATTGTTTTTGGGCTTCCGTGTAAAAATGAGAAAATAATTATTTAAAATCAAGCCATTTCATTCTCTTTGTCATAAGGTGCCCATAGTTTTTTTTAAGGGGGCCATCTTATCTCTAACTTTTTTTCTAAAAAGCCCAAAAAAATTTTTGGTTTTTTTAAATCCCTAGCAACTTTAATTTCATAGCCCTTTTGCTTTTTTTTACCCCCTTTTAATGTCCCTTTAAAGCAAAATACTGATTCATAAGAAGACCCCACCTCTTTGATTTCGCCTATAAATTCCTTCCTATGCCCAGTAGTATTTGAGCATTATTCATCCATTTTGGGGCTTTCTATTTGATTAATTTCTTTAATTTTGGATAAAAACCCCCTTGGCAGCATGTATAGTGTTCAAAAATGTATATTGTAGCTCCTTTGTTACCCCCGTCGACAATGATAAGTGTTCTCAAGCCCATGAACTACAACGAAATCTGGGGCTGTTACTGAGTTTATCGCTACTATCGTACTTTCCCTTCAAAGCTAAATGTAATTGATTTGTAGTCGCTACACCCGTTCCTCTGAAATTTCTAAATTATTAACAAGGTTTCATTGTTTGCCATAACAAGTCAACAGGTTATTTCCCCTTGTAGGTTCTGTCAAAAACCCGCTTCAAAAAACAATCCGAAAATTTCTAAGAAGTCTTTTAAGATTCAAAATTCCCAGTCAAAAAATTTCCAACAACATGACTAAAGTTAAAGTCTCTAAATTACTACATTACGGCCTTGTCCCTTTTAAAATTTTCCCTCCCTAGTAGTTTCCCTTGGTCCCTTCTAAGTTTGGGGACGGTATATCACTCCTAAAATCGTTTTTCATCCCCCCTGAAAATTCTACCCAAACAGATTGATGTGTTACTTCAGACTTAAAACCCTTTTTTTTTGCAACATTCAAGCGATCCGGACATAAAATGCCACCCCCCTCCCAATACTTCTTCTTCTTGGAAAAATTTTAAAAAACCCTGAATAGACATTCCGCAGCATGTCCCGACTTTTTTAATTAAACCACGTCTCAGTTAAGGCAAATACATCAATGTTACCTTGCACTAGCAACTAATCTCAACTCGTCCATCTTATTCCTTGCACTACGGCAATTAGCATAATAAACATTAAAAGACTCCCCCTTTCTGTTTACCCTTCCTGCTCATTCTATTTTCTACTAAACCTATTTACTGTCCTTATCACCCAAGGTCCCTGGCTTTTCAATATCTAATCTCGTTCTTATTATTACTAGTTCCCCTAGAATTTCGTAATATTACTACACTGAGACTTCACTGTTTTCCTGCCAAAACCCATTCCACTAACAATTCCTAGTTTAAAAAAGTCCTAACTGCTCCCTCCACTGCGTTGCCAGTGCTCCCACCCCACACCTAGATAAGTGAACCCCATCCCTAGCATACATGTCACTTTTGCCATAGAAAGGTCCCAGTTGTCAATGAATTTTTACCGCATTTTCCTTTCAGTATTTGTCCAGCCAAAGCAATTTGACACCAATTGCCCTGGAACAACCATTCATTTCCAACTCCCCTCCTTGGCAAAATACCACATATGAGAGGGTTCCCACCCTTACTTCTAATTATTTCTATTGCTAAACATATACCTGCTAATCAGGTCCTCACTCCTACGTCTGCCAACATCGTTGCCTCCAGCACTGAGACAGATAATAGGATTGCTCCCATTACCTCTCATGATGTCATCCAGACGGCTAACAATATCCTCCATCCCGCCCCGGGAAAAGCAAACTCTCTGTCTCCTACTCCTCTCCTTCAAGCATAACGCCCTATCCATATACCTAACTTGGCTACCCCCAAAACAACAACAATATTCTTACCTTCCTTAATGTCTTTCTTTCGTGACGTTCCCAGTAGTCAACTCACATTCGTCGCGTAGCACTGAGAATGTATTGGATGTTTCCACAACAGTTTCCACGGCAGTCCTTTCTTCTTCATATCGTTTTTACCTTTCCATTCGTCTTCTTGACGTCCAACTTCTTTCCCTGCTGTCCAGCCACTGACCAGTTCCCTTCTTGACCTGAGGACTCAAAACAGGAGGACTACCTCGAATCTTTTTGTTTTTCCTCGGGCAGTCGCCGAATTTTTCCCTATTCGCCAACCTCAATTCTTCCTTAAGCTGTTTTAAAGTTGCTCGATGGAGGGCATCTTGCCTCAATTCTAGAGAGCGTGCAAACAGGTCTTCACAGAGCCAAGTACACGTCAACACGTACAACACCGTTTTAGGCAAGGCCAAGACAGCCTGTAGACAGAATGGACAACCGTGCTCAACCAATGACAAGGGTGGACAGGTGGATGGTGATCACAACACCTCCATGATTGTCAGACCCACCTTCTCATTGGCTGAGCCTGGGTACTGATCGAACGATGGGGCCCAATCATTCGATACCCTAGTACTGGTTCGCTGGTTCGGGAGATAGCCTTTCATTGAGGGTGTGATACATGCGCCGAATAAAGGTTACTTACTCTTTGCATGCCACAACAATCAACTCCACAGAACAGCAGAGCATGTTCCGGCAAATGGTCAGCACACTACTGAGAGTGTGCTTATTGACCGAGGAGGGAATGGTGGATGCCATGAATTTGTATGTTCTCAGAGTGGACAGGGCTCAGTCCCCAACTCAGGAAACAACAGTGATGGAAGAACTTCTGTACCAAATCACACCCTCAAGGTCCTACAATGGAACATTCAAGGCCTGAGGGGCAATCATCACCTCTTGCTGGAGGTAGTAATTCGGGATCGGGTTGACATCGTGTTGCTACAAGAAACTGACTGTCCCAACTATGTGCCCAAGACTCCCCGGTTTTGCTGGCTATTTTCGGTACATGGACGTGGGTGTTCACTGCAGAGGCACAGCTGTATTTCGTACAAGATGCGGTACCTCACGAGGTTATAGCCAACCCTGTGGATTGTGGGGAGCATGTCGAGGTACAAGCCATCCTTTCAAACATACCTGGGATGCCCATTACCATCTATAACATCTACAAGAACACAGGACACACCCTCGACATCGCAGAGCTCCTCGCGCTGGCACGCACGGGGGATATTATTGTAGGTGGAGACTTTAACATACATCATCCAATGCTACATTCTCACCCAGCCACCAATGCTGACTGGACAGACACACAGCATATCTCAAGTAAAATTTGCTAACGCAATGGAGACTCACACCCTGTTGGGGTCCGCCACCTTGACCTTACTTTCGGACAAAAAGACAGCTCGCAGCGGAGCTACATGGAAAATTCATTCTACCTTGTCAGTGACCACTATTAATGATCACCCCACATCATCAAGAAACTCCCCACAGTCGTGGTGCCCCAATGGGACGTAACAAAGGCCAACTGAAGTACTTCAGGATTATCTCATGACTGTAGCCACATACACTATCCTAGACTCTGTATGGCTGAAAGGAACTAATCACTGTTCTCATCCATGCAGCAGAGTGTGCAATTCCAAAGAATCTTCAGGAATACACTTGCAAAAGAGAGACTGGTGGTGCGGGAGCAGAACTACCACATCAACTCTTTTAGGAAGCTACACAGGCGTAACCCTTCAACAGAAAACAGGAATACTCTGAGGGCCATTGTGCGACATGCCCACAGTCTCTCCCTCAGAATAAATATTACAAAATGGCTGGAGCGGTGCTCAACATTCGGGCATCGCACCACCTTATTTGAGATATGGGGGCAAGTTTAACATCACAACTGGCAAAAGCAAGGTGAGGCCACCAGCACACACCCGAACGCAGCCCAGAAGCGAGAAACTGGTGAGCTCTTTCACTTCGAGGGGAGCCTCCACTCGGCTCCCATCGGACATCCAGCATATACAGATGGATCTTCTGCCACAACGCTAGTTAATGATACAAATTGCATGTGAGTGTGAATATGTATCTGATGAAGACCTCACGGACTTGGAACTCCGACGTGCCATTAAGACCACAGGGGACAATGCCGGGCTTGATGGCGTCATGTACTCCATGATTGCATGGGCTGGTCAGAGTGGATGGGAGGCAATACTAGACGTCATATACAAGTCATTGAGGGCCGGGACACACTCGGCAGCTTGAAAAGAAGGCTACCATTGTACAATTCCAAGCCCAAGTACCCAGACAGTATGAGACCCATATCGCTGACCAGCTGTTTTGTCAAGACTGCTGAGAGGGTGGTGTTAAAGCACCTACTATGGAAACTTGGACCGCCACATCAACACATATTAGGCTTCACCAAAAGAGTGGGCACTGCAGAATGTATAACCATCCTACTAAGCCAGATTGCTGATAGTAACAAGAAACCTAGTATCATCGTCTACCTCGACCTTGAGAAGGCATTTTAGCTAGACAGCCCCACTGCAATTCTAGCAATACTAGCTCGGAAGGGGATCAAGGACGCCTCCTGGCCTAGATAGAGTCCTACCTCAGGAAGAGGCACTCTTGTGTTAGCTTCCAGGGACACTACTCTTCCTGCAAAACCCTAGAAAACAGCATGCCACAAGGGGGTGTGCTCAGTCCTACTCTGTTCAACATACTTATGCAGGAACTTGTGAGCCTTCCCTTTCATAGTGGCACACACCTCCTGTGGCATGCAAAGAGTACGTAACCTTTATTCGGCGCATGGACACACCCTCATTTACAGGGAACTCCCCAACCAGCGAACCAGGTTGCTAAGATTGATGATGGGGCCCCATCGTTCAACTAGTGACCAGGTTCTAGCCAATAAGAAGGTGGGATTGACAATCGCAGAGGTTATGTGGATACCGCTCTCCTGTCTGCCCTTGTCATTCCCACTCAGAGCTGGTTGAAGGGACGGTCTGCTATCTTGTGGCTTCTATTTCGCCTTGCTTTCCGTGGAGTCACTATATTTATCACTGTACATAGTGTACATATGCTGTTTAAAATTGGTGAAAAGGATAATATAAGTCTAAACTTTCATTTTTTTTGCCCCCTTCCCGGGAAACCCCAAAACCCATTTAAAAGGGGGCCGTAAAACCCAAAAAAGAAAAAGGGAATTTTTGAAATTTTTAGA
>NC_069492.1:679267-697035 GCF_026875155.1 Cherax quadricarinatus | reverse complement strand
TGTTCACCTATGTTCACTGAAACATTTGGGTCTACACACCCCTAATTTGCTAAAACCTCCTTGTTCATCTGCTATCCTACTCTCTGTCTTACTCTTAATTCTTTCAATAATAACTCTACCATACACTTTACCAGGTAAGTCTTGAAATTTTGATTAAAATTTCATCGCTCTTCTTGCCGAATAAGACAAGCGAAAATTTGAGTGTGCAGTAATTTTGCAAAAATCGTTCTGAAACTAACGAAATATATTCCATTGTGTCTGTTTTTTATTAAATAATTGTAAATTTATCTAAAGTATTTAGGTTCTTGCTAATTGACCAGTTATACCTATTTCGCACATCATGCATATATACATACACACACACACACACACACACACACACACACACACACACACACACACACACACACACACACACACATATATATATATATATATATATATATATATATTTATATTATTATTATATATATATATAATATATAATAATATATATATATTATATATATATATATATATATATATGTCGTGCCGAATATGTAAAACTGGTCAATTAGCAATAACTCATTTAAAATTAAGTCCCTTTTTTTTAAATTTTCTCTTATACGTTTAAAGATATATTTTTTTCATTAATGTTAATGAAAAAAAATTTAATTTTGCACCAAAAGAATCTTAGAAAACTTACCTAACCTTATTATAACAAGCGCAAATTATTTTCGCCTAACCCAACTAAATATATTTTAGATTTGTTTACAGTAATTTAATACTAAACAAACACAGTGAAATATATTTTTTTCGTTAGGTTCAGAATGATTTTGGAGAAATTATTGCATACACAAATTTTAGCTTGTCCTATATGGCAAGATGAGCGTTGCTATTTAAGCCAAGATCGCAAGTTCTGCCTATTCGGCACTATATATATATATATATATATTTTTATATATATATTTTTATATATATATATATACTATATATATATATATATATATATATATAATGTGTGTGTGTGTGTTCACCTAATTATATTCACCTAACTGTGGTTGCAAGGGTCGAGATTCAGCTCCTGGTCCAGCCTCTTCACTGATCACTACTAGGTCCTCTGCGTTGTGTGTGTGTGTGTACTCACCTGGTTGTACTCCTAATTGTGGTTGCAAGGGTCGATTCATAGCTCCTGGCCCCGCCTCTTCACTAGTCGCTACTGGGTCACTCTCCCTGAACAGTGAGCTTTATCATACCTCTGCTTAAAGATATGTATGTATCCTGCCTCCACTACATCACTTCCCAAACAATTCCACTTCCTGACTACTCTGTGACTGAAGAAATACTTCCTAGCATGTTGATAAATTAGACACATGTGCAACTCTTGGGTATCTTTATTGAGGACTGAGGAAACGTTTCGCCACACAGTGGCTTCATCAGTCCATAAGTAGGAGAAACTTGAAGAACAGGAGGAGAATGAGGCAATCAGTCAATCAACCTTGAGTCGATGTTTTCAGTCCATCAATCTTGAATAGAATACGGCATATCAGCGGAGAGGCAGCTTATAAACCGTATGGCAGGAGAGGTGCAGCAGTCATAGGTCGTGTCACATTTGTTCAATGTGGAAGTAGGTCGTGCCCAAGAATTAGGCAAGCGAAGAATTCCTAAGTATTAAGATCCCAAGAAGTTGCAGTGTCTGACAGGTCTGTAGATGAATGGTTCAGAGAACCGACATGTTGATAAATTAGACACATGTGCAACTCTTGGGTATCTTTATTGAGGACTGAGGAAACGTTTCGCCACACAGTGGCTTCATCAGTCCATACGTAGGAGAAACTTGAAGAACAGAGGAGAATAGGTAATCAGTCCTCAACCTTGAGTCGATGTGTTCAGTCCATCAATCTTTGAATAAGAATAACGGCATATCAGCGGAGAGGCAGCTTATAAAACCGTATGGCAGAGAGGTCAGTGCAGCAGTCATAGTCGTGTCACATTTGTTCAATGTGGAAGTAGGTCGTGCCCAAGAATTAGGCAAGCGAAGAATTCTAAGTATAAAATCCAAGAAGTTGCAGTGTCTGACAGTTCTGTAGATGAATGTCAGAGAACCGACCACGGTTGATACATAACACATGTGCAACTCTTGGGTATCTTTTAATGAGGACTGAGGAAACGTTTCGCGCGCCACACATTGCTTCATCATCCATACTAAGGGAAAAACTTGAAGAACAGAGGAGAATAAGGTAATCATCCCTCACCCTTGAGTCGATGTGTTTCAGTCCAATCAATCTTGAATAGAATAAGCATTCAGCGGAGAGGCAGCTTATAAACCGTATGGGCCAGGAGAGGTGTAGCATCATGGACGTGTCACAATCGTTTAATGTGGAAGTAGGTCTCCGTGCCCAAAGAATTAGGCAAGCGAAGAATACGCTGTGTGCGAAACGTTTCCTCAATCCTCAATAAAGATACCCAAGAGTTGCACATGTGTCTAATTTATCAACATGTCGTCTGTTCTCTGAACCATTCATCTACAAAACTTCCTACATCCCCGTGATTCATCTCTGTGGTCTCAACTTCCAACTGTGTCCCCTTGTTGCTGTGTCCTCATCGCTAGGAAGACCCTGCTTTGTCCACCTTGCCAATTCCTCCCAGTATGTTATATGTCGTATCATGTCCCATTATCTCTCAAGCCTCCATGTCGTCAAGACGATTTTCCCTTAACCTCTTCCACGTAGGTTTTACCCCTTAGCTCTGGACTATTCTGTGCAACCTCTGCACTTTTCTCTAGTTTCTTTACGTGCATATGGCAGGTGTGTTGCCACATACTTCAATATTGCCTCCTGTAACGGTGTACAGGGTCCTAAACGATTCACTATTAAGATGTGTCGAATGCTGTTACAGAGTTTGCTTATGCGCCCCATATGGCGCACAGTTATTTGGTTTGATGTGTGCCCTCAGGAGATGTGCTGTGTTATGCTCACCCCAAGATCTTTTTTCCCTTGAGTGAGGTTTGTAGTCTCTGGCCCCCTAGACTGCACTCTTGTCTGCGGTCTTCCTTGGTCCATCCCCATCTTCCTGACTTTGCACTTGGTGGGGTTGAACTCCAGAGCCATTTGCTGGACCAGGTCTGCACCTGGCCCAGTTCCCTTTGTAGGATTCTGGTCGGTCATTGTCCGAATGAATTCATTCTCGCAGCATCACATCAACTGCAAAACAGTGGCACTTCGGAGAATATTCTTTCCGTCATGTCGTTCGCAATCCCAAAACAGCCTGTCCTAGGACTGACCACAACCGTGGGATCCCGCGGGACACAGGCGCCCACTCAGACACACCTCACCCTGTACCATGGCTTCGCTGCTGTCTTCCTGACAAGTATTCCCTGATCCCATTTAGTGCTTTCCCCTGTATGTCACCCCTCCCCCTCCCCAACCCTGCTTGGTCCTCCAGTTTGGCACTAATCTTGGGTGGAACTGTGTCCAAAAACGCCTTTCTTACTGTCCCATGAAAAGCAATCCAACCCACCCCTCTCTCTATTGTCTGACCTGCTGTCGCCTGTCATCGAACTCCAGTAGTTTGTGACACAGGATTTCCCTTCCCAGAAACCATGCTGGCTGCTGTTGATGAGATCATTCCTTTTTAGGTGGTCCACTACTCGACTCATATAATCTCCTCCATGACTTTACATACTAACATGTCATGACTCTGTCTATAGATCATGCTTCATGTCTCGCTCCTTTTTTAAAGATGGGAATACATTTGCTGTCTTTTATGCCTCAAGCAATCACCCTGTATTCGATAGATGTATGAATATTGTTTTTAGGGGGTAACACAAATGGCCTCTTCCTGTCTCCCTCTCTCAGGACCCATGGAGTGATGTTCAATCCGGCCCCCATTGCCTTTAACGTACCTAGCTCACTCAGAACGTCATCACTTCTTCCTCATTGTGCGTACTGTGTCCAGCACTTCTGTGCTCCCACCTTCCCGTCTTTCTGACCCCTTCTTTCTCCCCTGTGAACACTTCTTTGAATCTCGTCTTGAGTTTCGAACATACTTAACGTCATTCTTGTTGTCTCACCTCCTCCTTCCTTAGCCTGATTACCTTGGTTCTTGACTGTTGTTTTCCTCCTGATGTGGCTGTATAACAGCTTCGGGTCAGAATTGGCTTGCGCGCTTCGTCGTTTTCATATTGTCGTTGGGCCACCCTTTCTTATCCGTGCACATTCATTTCTGGCTCTGCGACTGCTCTTTATATTCTCCCCTGGGTCCTTGCCCTCCTATATTTCTTCCTTCCCTAGCACCACTTGTTATTATGCCTCCCTTGCACCTTTGGGTAAAACCATGGGCTCGTCCTGCTTTTTCATTATTCCTGTATACTCCTTGGGAACAAACCTCTCCCAGCCTCCTTGCACATTGTTGCACATATTCCATCATCTCATTAACTGGCTTCCCTGCCAGTTCTTTCTCCTGTCCGACTGAACCCCGTTCCATGGAAGGTTCCCATTCCCGTGGAGTTCCCTTTCTTGAAGTTTGCTTCATTCGTCCTGCCTTCCTTGTTCCCCCCCCTCCACTTGTAGCTCTAGTGTAAATTCGAAGCGTGTGTGTGTGTGGTGTGTGTGTGTGTGTGTGTGTGTGTGTTTGTGTGTGTGGTGTGTTGTGTGTGTTACTCACCTATTGGGTTTGCTGGTCGAACACAGCTCCTGGCCCCTCCACCTTCCTGATCGCTACTGGGATCCTCTCTCTCTCGGCTTCCTGAGCTTTGTCATACTCTTTTAAAACTAAGTAGGTTCCTGCCTCCACTACTTCACTTGCTAGCTATTCCACTTGCTGACTACACTATGATCTGAAGAAATACTTTCTAACGTTCCCTGTGGACTCGTCTGAGTCTTCAGGGAGATTCAGGGTTCCCGCGCGCGGAGCAAAAAAATAATTCGAAATATATGCAACTGAGTTATTGTTAACCAAAAAATAGCTGTACTTTCTGGCTACAACGCTGGTATAATTAATTATCCTTGTACAATTTTTAAAATGGCATTACAGCCATTTATTAACAGCATGAGACAGTGCTGACGCACATAATCGTAAGAAGCGGCTGACTCAGCTTTGTTTACGTTTTGTTTTACGTTTTTTCCCCGTTTATTTTTTATCGTTTTTCTTATATCTTAATTCTAATATAATACAAATTCACCATCTGTGGGATCTTCCCGGATTGGCGTAGCTACTATGGTCACGGCACCAATCGGGAACCCCTGGGAATAGTGCACAAAATGGTACCGACACCTCCAGCCAAAGAATATTCCATACCACGCAATACAATTATAAGGCTTATTTATCTATACTATTGATCTAATTTTTGATATAATGCCAAATATAATAATAGCAGATATACATAAAATTACACCTCAAAAAAAAATAATATACATTAATATGACGCCCCAAGGACTATATTTCTATCGATATTTCCCCTGAAGGTGAAAAGAGAATGTCCGACCTCTCTCATCAGTGATGAGAAAAAACGGATTTACAAATGGTTAACTGTAATAGAACACTCGTAGGGCCGCGAAAAAAGTGTAAAATAAAGCGAATTTTTCGGGAAAATTTTTTTTCCCGCTCAGCGGGGGTGCGCGCGCCCCTGCGCTATATCGCGAAGTAATTATTACCTATTTAGGGGATGAATCAACCTTTATTCATGATTGAATTTGACTTGATTTCTCACAACAAACATAGGAGAATGAATGTTTTACGAGGTAGCGTTCGTGTTTCCGAACTACCAAAATATTTTTAATATATGTTACAACAAGGGGCCGACACTTCCAAATATATCAAAAAAGTAATGAAACTCTATTTTTTTTTTAGGCATGAGAAATGGTTTATTTTAAATTGAAATCGACAGTTGATGGAATTAGAGGTTTCTATCAGCAGCCAAGTGTCAAAACCACTTGTCCAAGTACCACTGAGAAAATGTGTACTGCCAACTATGCAATTTTTTTCGTAAATTTTGCAATTTCATTTCCTTTTTGGCCGATATGATTGAAACTTCAGCACAGCATACCGAAATAAACCTTCTAATAGTACCCCAAAAATGAACGTAATCGGTTTCATAAAAAAAAATGGTCGTTTAAAATGCGAACCGCATCCGCCCTTCAGCTCAGTTGTGACCCCGTGTCCCTGTGTCCCCTCTCTGGAACATCCTATCTCCTGTCCACCTTGTCAATTCCCCCGCAGTATCTTGTATGTCGTTATCATGACTCCCCTGACCCCTCTGTCCTCCATTGTCCGTCAGTCCCCGATTTCCCTTAACCTTTCCTCGTACGGACGTCCCTTGAGCACTGGGACTAGCCTGTTGCAAACCTTTGTATCTTTCTCTGTAACTTCTTGACGGCTTGACCAGGTGTGGGTTCCAGACTGGTGCGGCATACTCCAGTATGAGCCTAACACTACACAGTGTCGTTGTCTTGAACGATCTTCCTTATTAAGGATAACTCGGATCGCTAATCTGCAGGTTTTCCAGGTGGCGCCCGTACAGCTGCAGCGGTTATGTGGTAATTGTGAGCTCCGTTGATGTGTCTGCGGTGTTATGGTCACAACCCAGTCATTCTCCCTGAGTGAGGTCTATATCTTTGTTCCACCTATCCTATATCGTCAGTCGGGTCTTTTTCTTTGCCCCTCACCCCAATCTTCATGACATTGCATTTGGCCAGGGTTCTTGAATTCGAGAAGCCTTTACTGGAACCACATGTCCAGCCTGTCCAGGTCTCTTTGCATCCTGCCTCACCTCGTCCCCCGAATAAAATTTTTTATTAATTCTTCTCATCAACTTCACGTCATCAGTGAAAGGGACACTTCAAGTCCTATTCTTCCATCATGTCGTTCACCATATATCGAAAATAGCACTGGCCTAGAACTTACCCCTGGTGGACCCCGCTCGAAACAGGCGCCCCTGGTATACTTCTCACGTACCATTACTCGTTGTTGTCCTCTCCCTTCATTATTCCCTTATCCCTCCACCTATTACGTGCACCTGAATCCTCCTGCTTCTGCACTAAATCCTCGTGGGAACTGTGTCAAAGCCTTCCTGCAGTCTAGGAAAACGCAATCTAATACCTCCCTCTCTCCTTGTCTTACTTCGTTACTTGTCCATAAAACTCCAGGAGGTTTGGTGATACAAGATTTTTGCCTTCCATGACCCATGCTGGTTTCCATTTATAATCTTGTTCCTTTCCAGGTGTTCGACCACGCTCCTCCTGATAAAATCTTCTGCATGACTTTGCACACAATACATGTCAGAGACACAGGTCTGTAGTTTATTGCCTCGTTTCTGTTTTCCTTTCGTAAATATGGGGACTAATATTAGCTGTCTTTTCCATTTCTCAGGTAGTTGCCCAGTTTCAAGGGATGTGTTGAAGAATGTGGTTAGAGGCATGCACACAAATCTCTGCTCCTTCCTAAGGACCCAATGGGAGATGTGTCCGGTCCCATCGCCTTTGAGGTGTCAATGTCACTTTAGAGCTTCTTCACCTCCTCCTCAATTGTTCGTATGTCAGCCAACACATGTGGCATATTCCATCTGATGCTTCCCTTCTGTGCTGTCTTCCCACAACATCCAATCCTGTCTCTACTGTAAAAACTTCCTTAAATCTCCGGTTCAGCTCCTCTCATAAAAACTCCAGATATTTCTTGTGGAGGTTCTACACCTTCGTCCATAATCTATCACTGTATTTGACTGTTGTCTTCCTCCGATGTCAATACAACAGTTTTCGGGTCAGTCTGATTCTCGATGCTATGTCATTTTCATACTGTCGCTGGGGCCTCCATCCTTACCTGTGCTACTCATTCCTGCTCTGCGACTGATCTCCCTATTTTCGTGTGTTCTCTGCCTTCCTGTACTTTTTCCATTCTCTATTGCACTTGTTTTTACCTCCTTACACCGTTGGGTAATCCAGGGCTCTTTCTGGTCTTCCTCCCCCGTTGTTACTGTTGCTCTTGGGAATGAACCTTTCCCACTGCCGCCCTTGCATTTTGTTGTTACATATCCATCATTTCATTTACTGGCTTTCGCTGCCATTCTCTGTCCCACTGGACCTCCAGCAGAAAGTTCTTCAACCCTATGTAGTCCCCTCTTTTATATCAGGCTTTCCATTCAAACTCCTGTTATCCTCTCCGACTTGCAAAGCCTCTACTATGTATGCAAACATCACAGATCCACGGGTCGTAGCCCCCCCCTTTCCCTAGGGGACTCTCATGACTGAAGTCCTCAAGTCTGAGCAGCACAGGGTGAACACAAGGCCCAATCATGCTGGTTTTCATCTCCCCTCTTTCACTCTGGTAGTGACCTTATACAATGTTTGTGCATGAGGTTTTTCCAGTACCAAGTCCAACTCCTGGCCTCTCCATGTTTCGGAACCCCCATGTGGCCTCCAGGTTTTCCCATTCAAGCTCCTGTGGTTGAAATCCCCCATAACCTGCAAACTTTGCTCTGCTGGAGTGAGCTCTTCTTTGCCACATGAGCAAGTGTGTCCACCATTGCCTCTGTTGCTCTCTTCATATTCCTCTCTTGGCCTCCCTGCAGTTTTGTGGTGGATTATTCTTCCACTGCAATGACCACCTTTGCGTTCCCCATACTAAAGTGTACCTGCTATGTATCTCTTTCTCCCGTCTCATCTATTCCTTCCATTTTCCTCGAATTCCATCTGTTTTTTATGAGCAGAGCAACCCCACCTCCCCCTCGCCCTTCTATCTTTTCCTCATGATCTGGTATGCCTGGTGGGAAGATAGCAATCTGTTATGTCTCCAATGAGTTTGTTCTGTCACTGCTAAGAATGTCTGGGGACTTCGCATGATTCTTTCTTGCCAATTCCTCATGTTTATTTCGTTAGTCCATCTGCATTTGTGTACCAAACCTCAACTTCTGTTCTAATACTGTAACTGTGGTGCGGGGGGTGGAAACAGAGGGATCGGTGTGTGGATGTTTGGTTTGGATGTTCAGTTCCTTGGGGTGTCGTGCTGAGTCCATCTGGCAGGTGTTTCTGGGGGTGCGCTTGTCCTTCCGTTTGATCGTGGGTTTATTCTTCTGCTCTCCCGTTTTCATTTCCACCCATTTCTTATCTTCGTTTTTGAACTCTCTCTTTCCATTGTCTTCCTTTCGTCCTGTGTTCTGTCTCGAGTCGAGTACACACTCCGAACTCCTTGCTTGCCTCTCAGCCTGCTTTCTCCTTCAGATCAGGGTTCGGGTGATTCTGTCCTTGAAATTAACTTTGTGAGGACCGATTGCCTTTTCTCTTTGTGAACCACCCAATATCTCCGAAAATTTTGCACCTGGGTCATGTCCCCCTCGCCATCAACCTTCATGATATCTTCAATTCGCTTTTAGCTCCTCCTGCTCTTGCATCATAAGTTTCCACCTTGCAGCTTCGACTACGGCTAGACTCTAGCCAATAGACAAACACTGATCTCTCCCTTTCCACCTCCCACTGTGACTCCCATTGCATCCTTTCCCGTGGTGAGTTCCTTTTCCTTTCAGTACCTTCCCTAGTTAGGCCCCTATGCTTCTTGTTTACCATCCTGCTCACCTGCGCCTGGCCCCCACAGAATCTGGTAAGGCTTTGTACATGTCCTAGTTCCTTCAATGTCTGTCTTCAGCCTCTCATTCTGTCCGTAGTGTGCTTTCCTGTCTTTTTTAGAGGCCCCAGGTGGGGTTTGACAGGACCTCTGCATACGTTAAGTTTCAATGCTACCCTTCAGACCTGTTGTCTGTGTTTTGATTGTAGCCTGCCGATGCTACTTCTGTAATATCTTGTCTCTGTGATTGATTCAGATGTCTCAGCTCCTCATCTAATCTCTCTATCTTGATTTCTGCTGCTGAGGCCGTTGCTGTCCACCTTCAGTGCATCTTGCTGCTAACCTCTCTTCCAGCTTCCGGTTTCCAGCTCAGCTAGGCTCCTTTCCATCTTCCTCCCTTTTTTTGAGCTCATCTCCCATTCCCTCCCTCCCAGGATTCGCCTATGAGCCCCTTGTCCTCATCCTGGTTAGGGGGTGGGGAGATAGATGGTTAGGAGAGGGGCTGGATGGTAGTGGGGGAGGGGGAGGATGGTTATTGGAGGGGCAGAGAATAGTTGGGGTGAGGGAGTTAGATGGATTGGGGAAGAGAGGGATGGATTTCGGGGAGGGGAGATTATTGGAGGGAGGGAGGATTGGGCTGGGTTAGAACGGTTTGGGGAGGGGTTTTAGGTGTTTGGGGGAGGGGTAGTGGCTAAGTGATAGGTGGTTGGGAAGGGGGGGGGTACGTGTTTGTGTCAAGTGGTTTGTGTCAAGTGGTGGAGGGGTTTGTGAGTGTGTGTGTGTTATGTGTGTGTGTGTGTGCGGTGTGTGATGCGTGGTGTGCGTGTGTGGTGGCATGTGTGGTGCATTTGGTGTGTGTTGTGTGTGTGTGTGGTGTGTGTGTGTGGTGTTGGGTGTGGTGAGTGTGTGTGTGTGTGTGTGAGTTATAGTGTGTGTGTGTGGTTGTTGTGTGGGTGTGTGGGATGTGTGTGGGGTGTTGTGTGTGCAGGGGTGTGCGTGATGTGTGTGTGTGTGTGTGTGTGGTGTGGTTGTGTGGTGGTTGTGGTGTGGTGTGTGTGTGTGTGTGTGGTAGGTGTGGAGTGGTGTCTGTGTGTGTGTGTGTGTGTGGTGTGTGTGTGTTGTGGTGTGTGAGTGTGTGTGTGTGTGCGTATGTTGTACTCACCTAATTGTACTTCCCACCTAAATGTGGTTGCAGGGGTCGAGACTCAGCTCCTGGCCCCGCCTCTTCACCTGATCGCAACTGGATCTCTCTCTCTCTCTCCTGAGCTTTGTCATACCTCTCTAAAACTATGTATGTTCCTGCCTCCACTACTCACTTGCGAGCTATTCCACTTGCTGACAACTCTATGACAGAAGAATACTTCCTAACGTCCCTTTGACTCTCTGAGTCTTCCAGCTTCCAGTTGTGACCCTCTTGTACCCTGTTCCCCCTCTCTGAACATCCTATCTATCTCTGTCCACCTTGTCTAATCCCCCGCAGTATCTTGTATGTCGTTATCAATGTCTCCCCCTGACCCTTCCTGTCCTCCAGTGTCGTCCAGTTTTTCCCTTGTCCCGATTTCCCTTACAACCTTTCCCACCCCCCTCGTACGACATTCCCTTGAGCTCTGGGACTATCCTTGTTGCAAACCTTGTACTTTCTCTACTCCTTGTCTCTATATCTACCAGGCGTGGTTCCAGACATGTGCTGCATACTCCAGATGCCTAACATACACAGTACATGTCTTGAACGAATCCCCTTATTGAGGTAGCGGAAGCTATTCCTCGTTTGCCAGGCGCTCCGTAGAGCTGCAGCGGTTATTTGGTTGATGTGGCCTCCGTGAAGTACTCGTGTAATGGTCACACCAAGTCTTTCTCCCTGAGTGAGGTCTGTAGTCTTTGTGTGTGTGTGTGTTAGGTGTTTGTGTGTGGTGTGTGTGTGTGTATGTGTTTACGTATGTGTGTATGTATGTGTGTATGTACTTTCACCTATTTGTGGTTGCAGGGGTCGAGTCCTAACTCTGCTAGGGGTTTAGACGGTTTGGGGAGGGGTTAGGTGTGGTTTGGGGGAGGGTAGGTGCTAAGGTATTTTTTTTTGGAGGTTTTGTTTGCGGAAGGGGGGTAACTTGTTTGGTGTCAATGTTGTGTCAAGTGGTGGAGGTGTGTGTGGTGTGTATGTGTGTGTGTGTGTGTGTATTGGTTACGTATGTGTGTATGTATGTGATTGAGTGTGTGTGTGTGTGTGTGTGTGGTGTGAGTGTCTACCCTGTTTGTGTTTGGCTTGTGTGGTGAGGGAGGGAGTGTTAGGTGGTGGGTGGTTTGAAAGATTCCGTCGTGTCGGCACAAAATTAGTCTCATTTACTTCCCCAATTATGCAACTCGTCTCCACTTATTGCCCTTCTCTGATTTACGTGTTAATTGTTGCTGGTTATTATCAATGTCCTTGTTCAACATTGAGAGAGGACTTCCTAGCTTCCTAATATTCTTACTGCAAAACTATCCGGTATAACACTGCCTGTGTGGCGTGTGGTGCATGTGTGTGTGTGTGGTGTGTGTGTGTGGTGTGAGTGTGTGAGAGTGTGTGTGTGTGTGTGTGAGTGTGTGTGTGTGTGCATGTGTGTGGTGTGATGTGTGTGAGTGTGTGTGGTGTTGTGTGAGGTGTGTGTGGTGCATGTGTGCATGTGTGTGTGTGTGTGTGTGTGTGTGTGTGAGCGTGGTGCATTGTGTGTGAGTGTGTGTGTGTGTGAGTTGTGTGTGAGTGTGTGTGAGTGTGTGTGTGTGGAGTTGTGTGTGTGTGTGTGTGGTAATGTGTGTGTGAGTGTGTGTGTGTGAGAGTGTGTGTGTGTGTGAGTGTGTGAGTGTGTGTGTGGTGGTGTGTGTGTGGGTGTGTGTGTGTTGAGTGTCTTGTGCGGTGTAATGACTGGCCGCAAAACTTCATGTGACCTGAAACAACCTCCTACGTGACGCAAAAATCCTCGCCACTACCCACACATGTGGTGTGTGTGTGTGTGTGTGAATGAGTGTGTGTGGTGGTGTTGTGTGTGTGTATGTGTGTGTGCGTGTGTGTAAGCCGTGTGATGCGTGTATTGTTTGGAGCTGTTTGTGTGTGTGTGCATTGGTGTAATGTGTGGCTGGTGTGTTTGTTTGTCTGCGTGAGTTTGTGTGTGTGTGTGTGTGTTTGTGAACTCACTCTATTTGTACGCACCTATTTGTGGTTGCAGGGGTCCGAGTCACAGCTCCTGGCCCCGCCTCTTCGCTGATTGCTACTAGGATCCTCTCTCCTCCCTGCCCCATGAGCACTATCATCCTCGCCTTAAAACTAATTGTATGGGTCCTGCCTCCATACATGAGTGTGATGTGTGTGTATGCGTGTGGTGCCCGGTTGGGTTTAAAAAAATGTGTTGCGTGTGTTTTTTGTTTGTGTGTGTGTGTGTGTGTGTCATGTGTGTGTGTGTCTGGTGTGTTTGTGTCTGCGTGGGTTTGTGTGAGTGGTGTGTGTGTGTACTCACCTATATTGTACTGCACCTATTTGTGGTTGCAGGGGTCGAGTCACAGCTCCTAGGCCCCGCCTCTTCGCTGATGCCTACTAGGTCCTCTCTCTCCCTGCCCCATGAGCTCAATCAAAACCTCGTCATAAACTAAGTATGGTTCCCCGCCTCCACTACGTCACATTCAGGCTATTTTCCACGGCCTGACTACTCTATGACTGAAGAAATACTTCTAACATCCCGTTGATTCATCTGAGTCTTCAACTTCCCAATTGTGACCTCTGTTTCCTGTGTCCCTCTCTGAACATCCCGTCCGTTGTCCACCTTGTCGATTCTGCACTGTATTTTAGATGTCGTTATCATGTCTCCCCTGACCCTCCTGGTCCTCCAGTGTCGTCAAGCCAATTTGCCCTCAACCTTTCTTTGTAGGACAATAATCCCCGTAGCTCTGGGACTAGTCTTGTTGCAACCATTTCTTTGCACATTCTCTAATTTCTTGACGTGGGTGCTTGACTAGGGTGATTCCAAACTGGTGCTGCATACTCCAGTATGGGCCAGACGTAGATGGTATACAGAGTCTTAAACAATCCTTACATGAGGTATCGGAACGCTATCCGTAGTTTACCCAGGCTCCCGTATGCTGCAGCAGTTTATCTGATTGATGTGCAACCTCAGGAAGATATGCTTCGGTGTTATACACACCCTCCAGATCTTTTTCCTTGAGTGAGTTTGGCAGTCCTTTGGCCATCTAAACTATATTGTGTCTGCGTCTTCTTTGCCCTTCCCCAATCTTCATGACTTTGCATTTGGCAGGGTTAAATTCACGGAGCCTGTTGCTGACCTTGGCAATAGCCTGTCCAGGTCTCTTTGTAGTCCCTGCCTGATTCCTCATCCGATTTGATTCTTCTCATAACATCGCCTTCATCTTGCAAACAAGGACACTTCAGATCTATCCCTTCAGTTATGTCGTCCATATACCAAGAGCAGCACAGGTCCTAGGACTGACCTCTGGGAAACTCCGCTCTGTCACAGCGCCCACTCTGACACCGTCGTCGCGTACATGACTCGTTGTTGCCCTCCCTGTCAGATATTCCTCTGATCCATTGCAGTGCCTTTCCTGTTAATATGTCCTGATCCTCTAGGCTTTTTGCAGTAACCTCTTGTGAGGAACTGTGTCGAAGGCCTTCTTGCAGTCCAAATAATATGCAGTCGATCACCCCTCTCTCTCTTGTCTTACTTCTGTCACCTTGTCATAAAACTCTAGTTGGTTTTGTGGACACAGGGATTTTCCTTACCTGAAAACCGTGCTGGTTTGTCAATTAAACACTTGTATTCTTCAGGTGCCCCACCACTCTCCACAGATGACTTCCCATGACCTTGCATACTTATACACCGACGTTAGTGATTACAGGGTCATGTAGTTTATGCCTCATGTCGGCCACCCTTTTTAAAAATTGGGACTACAGTATGGCCTTTTCCATACCTTCAGGGAGTTGCCCAGTTTCAAATATGTGTTGAAGATCTTTGTTAATGGCTCCAACAATATCTCTGCTCCCTCCTTTTTTAAGGAACCATGGAAGATGTTGTCTGGTCCACCGCCTTTGAGGTGTCAATTCCGCCTAGGCACTTCTTCACCTCCTCCTTGGTTGTATATGTACCTCATCCGCACTTGCTGGTGTGCCCCCCTGTTCTGATTTCTTGATCCAACGGTTCCTCCACTGTAAATACCTGTCTTAAATCTTGTGTTGAGCTCCCGACATACCTCTCGGGTCATTTCTTGTGAATTCCCCATCACCCTACCTCAGTCTGATACCCTGGTCCTTGGAGTTGTTTTCCTCCTGATGTGGCTGTACAACAGCTTCGGTCAGTCCTTTACTTTTGAGCAAATTTGTCTTTTCCTATTGTCTCTGAGCCTTCCCTTCTTATCTGTGCATAGATCGTTTCTGGCTCTTCGGCTGATTTCTTTATTTTCCTGAGTTCTCTGTCTTCTGGTACCTTTTCCTTTCTCTATACACCCTAGCGATTTTTGCCTCCCTATACCTTTTGGAGAACCAAGGACTCGTTCTGTTCTTCCCATTATTTTTGTTTCCTTGGGAACAAACCTCTCCTCTGACTCCTTGCATTTTGTTGCTACATAGTCCATCATTTCTTGTACTGGTTTTCCTGTCAGTTCCCTCTCCTACTGAATGTCTTGAAGGAAGTTCCTCATGCGTGAGTCGTTCCCCTTTGTGTAGTTTGGTTTTTTCCCAGCCTATTCCTGCTACTCTCTCCACTTGGAGCTCAACTATGTAGTCGAAGTGCAGAACCACATGATCACTAGCTCCCAGGGGCCTTTCATACATGATACCCTCGATGTCCGAACTACTCAAGGTGAATACAAGGTCCAGCCTTGCTGGTTCATACCTCTCCTCTCTCTGGTAGTGTCTCTAACATGTTGATGCATGAGGTTTTCCAGTACCACATCCATATCTTGGCTCTCCATGTTTCGGGACCCCCATGGGGCTCCAGGTTTTTCCAAGTCAATCTCCTTTGATTGAAATCACCCATAACTAGTAACTTTGCTCTCCCCATGTGTGCTCTCCTGGCCACCTCGGCTAGTGTGTCGATCATTGCTCTGTTGCTCTCATCGTATTCTTCTCTTGGCCTCCTGCAGTTCTGTGGTGGGTTGTACATTACTGCAATTATCGAATTTTGTCCCTCAGACTGGATTGTTCATACTAAGTAGTCCCTTTCGCCCGTGCCATCCATTCCTTCCATTTTCTCAAAACCCCACTGGTTTTTAATGAGCAGTGCAACTCCTCCTCCCCCTCTCCTCCCTCTGTCTTTCATGAGGATTTGATATCCGGATGGAAAGATTGAATCTGTTATTATTGTGGAGTTTTGGTTTGTGTGGTTGTGTGTGTGTGGTGTGGTGTGTGTGTGTGGTGTGTGTGTGGTGTGTGTGGTGTGTGTGTGTGTGCGTGTGTGTCTGTATGTGTGTGTGTATGTGCGTGTGTGTGCGTGTGTGTGTGTGTGCGTGAGTGTGCGTACTCACCTATTTGTACTCACCTATTTGTGGTTGCAGGGGTCGAGTCATAGCTCCTGGCCCTGCCTCTCCGCTCATTTCTACTAGGTCCTCTCTCTCCCTGCCCCATGAGCTCTATATCATACCTCCCCTTAAATCTATGTATGGTTCCCTCCTCAACTACATCACTTTCCAGGCTATTCCATGGATGACTACTCTATGACTGAAGAAATACTTCCTAACATCACTTTGATTCATCTGGTGCTGCATTCTCCAGCATGGGCCTGCGTAAATGGAAATGCAGAGTCTTGAAAACGCATCCTTACTGAGGTATCAGAACGCTATCCGTAGGTTTTCCAGGCCCATATGCGCAGCAGTTATCTGATTGATGTGCACCTCAGGAGATATGCTCGGTGTTATACTCACCCCCAGATCTTTCCATGAGTGAGGTTTGCAGTCTTTGGCCATCTAAACTATATTGTTCTGCGGTCTCTTTGCCCTTCCCCAATCTTAAATGACTTTGCATTTGGCGGGTTAAACTCAATGAGCCAGTTTGCTGGACCAGGCTTGTAGCCTATCCAGGTCTCTTTGTAGTCCTGCCTGATCCTCATCCGATTTGATTCTTCTCATTAGCTTCACATCATCTGCAACAAGGACACTTCTGAGCTATCCCTTCCTTTTATGTCGTTCACATATACCAACAACAGCCCCAGGTCCTAGGCCCTGAAACGTGTCGAACCCCGCTTGTCACGGGCGCCCACTCTGACACCTCGTCACGTACCATGACTCGTTGTTGCCTCCATGTCAGGTATTCTCTGATCCATTGCAGTGCCTTTCTGTTATGTGTGGGCCCGATCCTTTAGGTTTTCCAGAACCCCTTTGAGGAAAATGTCTCGAAGGCCTTTTTGCAGTCCAAAAAAAAAGCAGTCAATCCACACCTCTCTCTTTGTCTTACTTCTGTCACCTTGTCATAAAAACTCTAGTAGTTTGTGAAACAGGATTTTCCTTCCCTAAAACCGTGCTGGTTGTCAATTGCGTGTGGGGTGTATGTGTGCGTGTGCGTGTGTGTGTGTGTGCGTGTGTGGGGTGTTTTGTGGGCTGTGTGCGTGTGGTGTCGTGTGTGTGTGCGTGTGTGCGTGTGTGAGTGTGTGTGTGTATGTGAAATGTGTGTGTGTGTGTGTGTGTGTATTCGCCTAGTTTAGTTACCATTTGTACTAGTACAGGTGTGTGTGGGCTAGTAACCCCTTTCCTGTAGACACTACTAAAAAGAGAAGAAGAAAAAACTTTATAAAACTGGGATGCTTAAATGTGCGTGGATGTAGTGCGGATGACAAGAAACAGATGATTGCTGATGTTATGAATGAAAGAAGTTTAATGTCCTGGCCCTAAGCGAAACAAAGCTGAAGGGGTAGGAGAGTTCAGTGGGGGGAAATAAATGGGATTAAATCTGGAGTATCTTAGAGAGTTAGAGCAAAGGAAGGGTAGCAGTAATGTTAAAGATCAGTTATGGAAGGAGAAAAAAAAAATATGAATGTGTACATTCAAGAATTATGTGGATTAAAATAAAGGTTGGGTTCGAGAAGTGGGCCATAATAAGCGTGTATGCACCTGGGGAAAAGAGGAATGCAGAGGAGAGAGAGGAGATTTTGGGAGATGTTAAGTGAATGTATAGGATCCTTTGAACCAAGTGAGAGAGTAATTGTGGTAGGGGACTTGAATGCTAAAGTAGGAGAAACTTTTAGAGAGGGTGTGGGGGAAGGGGGGGA
>NC_069492.1:656639-678767 GCF_026875155.1 Cherax quadricarinatus | reverse complement strand
AGAACCTAAAAACTTTAGATAAATTTACAATTTTTTTAAAAAAAACAGACACAATTTTGGAATAATTTCGTTAGTTTCAGAACGATTTTTGCAAAATTACTGCCCCACTCAAATTTTCACTTTGTCTTATTCGGCAAGAAAGCGATAAAATTTTAAAAATCAAAATTTCAAGACTTACCTGGAAAAGTGTATGGTAGAGTTATTATTGAAAGAATTAAGAGTAAGACAGAGAGTGGGATAGAGATGAACAAGGAGGTTTTTAGCAAAGTTAGGGGTGTTAGACCAATGTTTACAGTGAAACATGGTGAACAGTATTAGGTAAGTGTAAAGAGGTATTTGTGGCATTTAGGGACTTGGGAAAAGGCGTATACAGGGGGGATAGGGGGCCAATGTGGCAGATGTTGCAGGTGTATGGAAAAAAGAGGTAAGTTACTGAAAGCAGTGAAGAGTTTTTACGAGGACAGTGAGGCTCAGGTGAGAGCATGTAAGAGAAGAGGGAGATTATTTCTCAGTAAAAGCAGGCCTTAGACAAGGATGCGTGATGTGATCGTCTATGTTCAATTTATTTATAGATGGAGTTGTAAGAGAAGCGAATGCTATTGATGTGGTTCGGACATGTAGAAAGGATGGAACAAAATAGAATGACTTCAAGAGTGTATATAAATCTGTAGTTGAGTGAAGGCGGCATAGGGGTCGTCCTAGGAAAGGTTGTGGGGAGGGGACAAAGGAGGTTTTGTGTGTGAGGGGCTTGGACTTCCAGCAAGCATGCATGAGGTATTTGATAGGAGTGAATGGAGACAAATAGTTTTTAATACGTGACGTGCTGTTGGAGTGTGAGCAAAGTAACATTTATGAAGGGATTCAGGAAAAACGGCAGGCCGGACTTGAGTCCTGGAGATGGGAAGTACAGTGCCTGCACTCTGAAGGGAGCAGTCAGGTTCACGCGCGCGGTGCAAAAAAAAAAATCGAAAAAATATGAAAATGGAGTTATTGTTACCAAAAAATAGCTGAACTTTCTGGCTACACTCTGGTATAATTATTATCCTTGTACGATGTTTCTAAAAGGAATTACAGCCATTTATAAGAGGCATGGTGACAGTGCTGACGCGACATAGTGCGCAAGAAGCGCTGACTCGGCTTTGTTGACGTTTTTGTTACGTTTTTCCCCGTGTTATTTTTATCGTTTTCTTATATCTTTATGTCTAATATAATACAAATTCACCATCTGAGATCATTCCCGAGCGGGCGGAGATAATATGATCACGGCACCAATCGGGAAACCCCCGGAATATGCACAAAATGGCCGACACCTCCACCAACAAAATATTCCATACCCACGCTAATATCAATTATAAGGCTCATTTATCTCACAATTGATCTATTATGACATAATGCAATATAATAATAGCATATAAACATAAAAAGTACACCTTAAAAAAAATATATAGCATAATATGACGCCCCAAGGAAAAAAATTCTATCGATATAATTCCCTGAAGTGAAGAGAGGGTCAGACCTCTCTCATCAGGATGAAGAAAACGGATTTACAATGGTTAACTGTAATAAACACTCGTAGGTCACGGAAAAAGTGTAAAATAAGGCGAATTTTTCGGGGAAAAAAATTATTTCCCGGGCAGCGGGGGTGCCGCGCGCTTCGGCCTATATCTCGAAAGTAACTTATTTACCTATTTAGGGGGACTGCATCCTTATTTTTGAATGAATTGACTTGATTTTCACAACAAACATAGGAGAATGATTGATTTACAAGAAAATACGTACCTTTCTGAACTATCCAAAATATTTTTAGATTTATGTGGGCAACAAGACCGACATTTTCCAATATGACAAAAAAGTTATGAAACTTATTTTTTTTTAGCATGAAGATAAGGTTTATTTTAGAAAAGGTACGTAGTTCATGATGGAATTAGAAGTGTTCTATCAGCAGCATGTGTCAAAACCACTTGTCCAAGTACCACTGAGTACGACTCCCCTGCAAAATGCAATTTTTCGTAAATTATGCATATTTCATTTACTTTTTGGCCGATATGATTGAAACTTCAGCACAGGATACTCGATATAAGCTTCTAATAGTACACCAAAAATGAACGTAATCGGTTGAAAAATAAAGAAGTCGATATGTTACACCGACCCTGTTATGTTGCATTTTTATAACTGTAGTGTAAAGCACCTCTCTGGCAAGACAGTGATGGGGGAATGATAAGATTCTTCTATTTTGAGCCACCCTCCTTGGTAGGAAGCGGCCTGTGTTTATATATATATATATATATATATATATAAAAATATATATAATATAAAATAAATATAATATATATATATATATATAATAAAATATATATATAAGTAGTGAAAAAAGCGGCGGGGGGCTGTATCCGGTTTTAGGGGGTGCGGCTGGGCGCTGTACCCTTTGTTTTAAGGGGTGTGGCTGGGGGGTGTATCCGGTCTAGGACCAGCGGCTGGAGGGTCACCTTTTCCACACCTAGGTGTTACTTCCGGTTTTGACCATGACCTCGCCCTCGAGACTACCTCACCCTTGACCCCCCAACCAATACCCCCCCCCCGCCCACGACCCCCCCCCCCCCTTCGCGACCCCCGGCCGCGCGCCCTCCCGCGCCTCGCTCCGCCCGCGCGCCCAGCCCCGCCCCCCTTCGCGACCCCCCGCGCGCGCCCGCCCGCGCCCCGCCCGCGCCCTTCGCGACCCCCCGCCCCCCGCCTTCTGCTGCGCCTTCTGCAGTGTCGTCCGGATCGCCCCCGCGCCTCGAATTTTTTTTCTTATGACTCCTTGGATCCAGGTTTTTTGGGTTCTCCCCTATGGGGTTTCGAATTTTTTTGAATTTCATTTTCTTGTCTCTCCACTCCTCGGATCAAATTTTTGAGGGTTTCCCCCTCTCACTTTCACCACCCCCACCCCAAGTTTGGATTCCCCCCTATGGGGGGTTTTGAAATTCTTATGAAACTCCTTTGGATCAAGGTTTTTGGATTCCCCCCTATGGGGTTTTCGAAATTCTCCAATTCCTCGGATCAAGTTTTTTGGATACCCCCCTTTCACCCCCCATCCCCCAAAAATTTCTCAATATCAAAGTCTCCACTTCCTCGATCCCCCCCCACTTTCACCCTCATTAAAAAATTTCACGATAATAAAAGTTTTTTTGGACCCCCCTGGGGGGTTTTCGAAATTCTCCATCTCCTTGGGATAAAATTTTTTGGTACCCCCTCTCACTTTCACTCCCCCCCAAAATTTCTCGATATTCCCAAATTTTTTGGGGGGGGATTCCCCCTAGGGGGGGTTTCGAAATCTCCATCTCCCTCGATCAATTTTTTTGGATTCCCCCCTGGGGGTTTTTCAAAATTTCCCCAAATTTCCCTTGGGATCAATTTTTTGGAATCCCCCCCTGGGGGTAAGCATTCAAAAGACTCCTCCAGGGGGGCATGCTTACTACAGCAAAACAAGTCAAATGACCAAAAATTTTCCCTCTCATTAATTTTAAATGAACTAAAAAAAGCGGTTTACTGGGGTCAGTGACGTCAGTATCCTCTCTTTAAGTTAAATGAACAAAAAAGGGACCACCCACACAGGTAAATCTTGTCTACCCTTTTTAGTTAATGGGGGAATAGCAGTGACTCACGCGCACAAGGCTAATCGCGACCTTTTAGTTAAAAGGGGACATAGCATGACCACGCGAAAACCCGGGGAAATCTTGTCGATCCTTTTAGTTCATTAAATTTAAAAAGGGGACACAGACATCAAAAGGCCTTTTTTTCTTTAAATACCCACAATTTTTTTACAACACAAGTCTAGACATTTTTTAACTATTTCATCTCGTCACCCCACGAAGTAACCTCCCCCCACCCCCCAAACCCTCAAAACCCCAAACCCAAACCCACCTCACAATTTTCACTCAAAACCCCCCCAATTTTTCTCTTTTTAAAAAAAACCCTTTTATTTCTTTAAAAGTTAAATAAGGGGGCACATGCAAAAAAGTCACCAAAACGCTACATCCACTTTTTTCCACTTAAAATTTTTAAAATAAAAGCACTTTTACTTGAAAAATCTCAAAAAACCTCATAAATCATTTAATACTCACAAAAAATACCTTTTTTACATTTTCCAAACAACACTGAAAAAACCCAAAAAAAAATCATTTAAAAAAACCCCCCCCAAAAACCCCCAAACTCCCCCCCTCAAAAAAACTCTTTTTTTAAACATTTTAAAAACCTCAAAACCTTTAATCATTTTACCCTTAAAAAACACCTTTAATACTCCAAAAACACCCTTGAAACCTTAAAACCCTTTAAAAACTAAAAACACCCTTGAACACCTTCAAAAAACCTTTAAAACCTCAAAACCCCTTAAAATTTCCAAAACACCCTTTTAAAACCTTCAAAACCCTTAAACTTAAAAAAAAAACAAACACCTTAAATACCCCATAACATTTGACACCTTCAAAAAAACCTTAAAAAACCCAAAACACCCCTTTAACACCTTAAAAACCTTTGAAAAACCTTTAAAAACCTTAAAAAAATTTAAAAAAACCCTTTAAAAAAAAACACCTTTGAAAACCCAAAACACCCTTGAAACCCCCCAAAAACCCCCTTTAAACCTTTAAAAAAAAAAAAATTTTAACACCTTCAAAACCCCTTAAACAAAAGTACACCTTCAAAAAACCCTTTAAAACCCAAAAACCCTTTTTAACACCTTAAAACACCCTTAACAACCCCCCAAAACCCCTTTTAACACCTTTAAAAACACTTTGAACACCTTCAAAACCTTAACAAACCCCCCAAAAACCCTTTTAAACCCATAAACACCTTGAACCCTTTAAATACCTTTAAAAAAAACCCCCCTTTCACCTTCAAAACCTTTAAAACCCAAAAAACCCCAAACCTAAAAAAAATTTTTTAAAAACCTTAAACCCTTTTAACACCTTCAAAAAACTTTTTTTTCCCTTTAAAAAAAAAAAAAATTTTTAAAAAAAAAAAATTTTTTTTTTTTTTTTTTTTTTTTTTAAAAAAAAAAATTTATACTTTAATATTTTTTATTTAAAAAAAACCTTTTTTTTTTCCCCTTTTTAAAAAAAAAAATTTTAAAAAAAAATTTTTTTTTTTTCCCCTTTAAAATTTTTTTAAAATTTTTTTTTTTTTTTTTTTTTTTTTTTTTTTTTTCCCCCTTTTAAAAATTTTTTTTTTTTTTTTTTTTTTAAAATTTTTTTTTTTTTAAAAAAAAAAAAAAAAAAAATTTTTTTTTAAAATTTTAAAATTTTTTTTTTTTTTTTTTTTTTTAAAAATTTTTTTTTTAAAAAAATTTTTTTTTTTTTTTTTTTTTTTTTTTTTTTAAAAAAATTTTTTTTTTTTTTAAAATTTTTTTTTTTTTTTTTTTTTTTTTTTTTTAAAAAAAAAATTTTTTTTTTTTTTTTTTTTTTTTTTTTTGTTTTTAAAAAATTTAAAAAAAAATAAAAAAACCCCCTTAAACCCCAAACCCCAAAAACCCAACTAAAACACCCTTTAAATAAAACCCCCTTTCAACACCTTCAAACACCCTTTGAACCCCTTCAAACACCTTGAACCCCTTTGAACATTTTGAACATTTCCAAACAACACTGAAACATTTCCAAAAAAACACCATTTGAGTACTCCCAATTACACCATGAAAACTACAAAACACCGCTAAATTTAAAATAAAAACACCCTTCAACATCTTAAAAACCCTTGAACTTTTCCCAAAAACACTATTTGATACCCCTTTTACACCACTGATTCACTAAAAAAACCGCGAATTAAATCAAAACCCCTTCAACACCTTAAAACCCCTTGAACACCTTAAAAAACCCCTTTTAAACCCCTTTAAAAAACACCTTTGAACATTTCCAAAACCTATTTGAGTACCCCCAATTACCCACGATTACTACAAAACACCGCTGAATTCAATCAAAACCCCCTCAACCCCTTTTCAAACACCCTAACACCTTCAAAACATTTTTTGAACACCTTCAAAACCCCTTTTGAACACCTTAAAAACCCCTTGAACACATTCAAAACACTCTCAAAATCATTTTGAACACACTCAAAACCCCTTTTGAATAACCTAAAAAACACCTTTAAACATTTCCAAACAACACTGAAACACTTCCAAAAACACCATTTTAGTACCCCCAAATACCCCACTGAATACTAAACACCCTGAATACACTCAAAACACCCACCAAAATCACCAAAAACAAGATCAACACCCACAAACCCACAACCCCCAACACCCCCCAATTTTTTCTCGTTTTTTTATTTCATCAGAAATCACAACACCCACACCTCCCATTTTTTTCTCGTTTTAAACCCTTTTAGTTCTAAAGTTAATAAGGGGACACACTACATCAGAAAAGTCACATAAACAACCCCCATTAAACGTCTTTTGGGGTATCCTAGTTCGACAACAAACCCACATCCCACAACACCCACATCCCACATCCCCACCACAACACACAGAAAACACCACCCAACAACACACACACACCCCAAAACCTAGCCTAACCAACTCTTACCTAACCAACCTAACCTAACCAACCAACCTAACCAACTTATCCTAACCTAAAAAAACCCAAACCTAACCTAACCAAAACCAACCTAACCTAACCTAACCTAACTTATCCTAATTTAACCAACCAACCAAACCCAAACCGAACCTACCCAACCTTACCAAAACTAACCTAACCTAGCCTAACCTAACCAAACCCTAACTTAACCAACCCACCAAACCTAACCTAACCAAACCCCCCAACCAAATTTATCCTAACCTAACCTAACCATCTTAACCTAACCAAACCTAACCTAGCCAAACCCTACCAACCTTCCCAACTTAACTAACCAAACCCAAAACCTAACCAACCCTTCCCTAACCTTACCTAACCTAACCTAACCTACCTAACAAACCTAACCAATTTTATCCAATCTAACCTCCAAACCCTTTACCTAACCTAACCTAACTTACTAACCTAACCCAACCTAACCTACCAACCAAATCCAAACCCCAACCTAAAAAAATTGGAACATTTCCCAAAAAATACATTAAGTACCCAGAATTACTTTGAACGACTCCATTTTTTTGGATTTTTTCCAAATTAGTTTGAAAATTTTTATCGAAAAAACCCCGAACTTTATTTTTTTGTTGGTAAACACACTAAAAGGTAGAAATATTTACTCGTTTTCCAAAATAGAAACATTTCCCCTCCCCTCTGAAGACTCATTGTGGGCACCCCTTCCCCCCCAACCCCACGGGAAAAAGCGGTTCACACCCAAAGAACAAAAAACACCTGCGTCAACTCAGGCAACAGACCCATGAAATGGGGGTAACATCCAAGGTAAAAAATCATCTCTTTCCAACCAACTGTCTATCCTAACCCAACCAACCCTAACCAAACCCTAATTCCAAACCCTAACCTAACCCACCAAACCGAACCTAACCTAACCCAACAATACCTCTTCCAACCTAACCAAACCCAACCTAACCCAAATCAAACACCTCTACCTAACCTAACCAAACCACCAAAACCTAACCTAACCCATCAAACACCCGAATACTACCTAACTTAAACCTAACTAACCTACCAACCTACCGAACCTAACCTAACCAACCAACCTATCCTAACCGTCCAAACCTAACCTAACCTACCCCAAAACCTAACCTAACCAACCTAACCTAACTTATCCAAACTAACCAAACCCTAACTTATCCTAACCTAACCCCAACCTAACTTATCCTAACCAACCTAACCAACCAAAATAACGAACCTAATCTAACTTAACCTAATCTAACTAACCTAACCTTACCAAACTTACCTAACCTAACCTAACTACCCTAACCTAACCTAACCAACCTAACCTAACCTAAAAAAACCAACCTAACTTACCCTAACCAAATCATTTTTACTTTGAACCCCTCAAAACACTCCATACACATTTAACCCCCTTTTTCAATATTCTCATCCACAACCTTATCATCTCACTACAAAAAACCCCCAAGATTATTTCGAACACTCTCATAAAGCTTTGAGTACTCACATAAACACTTTTGAACTTTTTCCCAAACAACACTGAACACTTCCAAAAACTTTTGATTACTCCCAAAAAGATTTGACAACCTAATTTATCTACACTTCCATTTCTTTAAATTACACCATCCCCCCAAACTCCCCCTCATTCTCCAACATTACAACATAGCAAAAAAAAAACTAACTCATACACTTATGACAAACTTTCCCATATCTAACACAACAACTTGAACCAACTCTGAACACCACTGATCTTTTTCAAAAAATGCTCGGCACATCATTGAACACCTTCAAAAAACACCCACAAACACCTCCGAATACTCCCAAAAAACCACTGATTACTACCAAATCACCACTGAATACTCCCAAATCACCGTCAAAATCACCAAAACTAATTTTAACATCCCCAAACTAACACCTTTTTAAGAAATCCCCTCAAACACATAACCAAAAGACCCCCTCCCCATTTGACGAAAAAAAAAAAAGCATGAACACAAACCTAATACCCAACACTTAGTAATAATCACCACAACTAAAAACATATCTTTACACACACATAAAAAGACAATCACCAACTACAATCACCCAAATTCATTTTACCTCAAAATCACTAATAAAAGAAAACAATCATTTTTATAAACTTTCACAACAAAAAAAAAAAAATCAATTTGACAATATCTAAGCGCACTCACCCACACCCCCAAACACACGATTTCCCTAAAGGGACCGAAAGCTCACCCCAGTGACGCACCCCCCCTTGTTTTACTTGGGGGTTGGAACACACACCTAACCCCCCTTGTTTCAACCTATTGTACCCACATTACTAAGAACACATACCCAAAGGGAATTACCAAATTTTTTATGATCCCCAACACCAAGATCACAAAAAAACACACATTTTTATAATTATTCACGACAAAAATCACGACACCAAATTCCATATCATGTTTACCGCATCTATCAACACTAATCCCAAGATCAAAAAAACTAAGATCATCATCTCAAAACTACTAAAACCTAAAAACACTTTTTTTTTAAACTTTCGCACAAAAAAAGACATACACAAAAATACCAAAACTTCCCCCAACACTATAACATAACTAGCACTAAAAAAATATCCTATCACAAAAAAAAAAAATAATACACAGACCCCCCACATATTATACATTTCAATTGAAAATTTTAAGAAAAGAGACAAAACCACCAAATCTAAGACATTCACCTCCAACTAAGACATACACACACCCTAAAACTTCCTTCCCTTATTCTTTCCGATATCTCCTAGAACTTTTTTTAACCCCCGGGAAACCCCCATCAACGTGGGAGCTAATGAGTAGGTGTTTGGGAGTGGTGATGGTTCCTCGGCTCCTACGTCGTGATGGTCCGTCGGTTTTTAAAACAGCTCTGGGAGAAAACCGAATAAAAAAGGAAGAAGTTTTAGGGGATTGTAGCCCTTATTTGGGAGGTGAATGCTTAGATTTGGGTGAGTCTCATGTTTAAAATTTTTGCAATTGAAATGTTTAAATGGGGGTGTCTGTGTATTATTTTTTTTGTGATAGTGATATGTTATAGTGCTCATGTTTAGTAAAGATTGTAATAAATTTTGGAAATTACCGACAATAAAAAAAGTAAAAGGACACAAGGGAAAACTAAGTGACTTTTATTGTGGAAACGTTTCGCCCCAGGAGCTTTATCAAGCCCCTTTGATAAAGCTCCTGGGGGCGAAACTTTTCCACAATAAATTCACATTAGTTGCACTTGTGTCCTTTTACTTTACATATGTTATAGATGTTGGGGAATTTTGGGGATTTTGTGTATGCTTTTTTTTTGTCGAATTTTAAAAAATAATTTTTTTCAGGACATAGTAGTTTTGAGATGCATGACTTAGATTTTTTGGTGATTTTGGGTGTTTTAGGTTGATAGATGAGGGTAAACATGATAGGAAATTTGGATCGGATTTTTGTGTAATAATTATAAAAAGTGTTTTTTTCTGTGATTTTGGTGTTGGGGATCTAAAACTTAATCGTTTTGGGATATAGTTTCTTAATAATGTAGGGTACAATAGTTGGAAAAGGGGGGTTAGGTGTTGATGTTTAAAAACCCCCAAAGAAACACAAGGGAGTGTGACGTCCGAGGTGATTTTGTCGGCCTGGAGTGAGACATCGGTGTTGGGGGATGGGGTGAGGCGCTAGTATTGTCAAATATGATTTTTTTTTGTGTGTGTGAAATTTTTAAAAAAGTTGTTTTTCTGTATATTTATTTTGAGGTAAGTGAACAGGGGATTGTAGTTGGTGATTGTCTTATATTATGGGGTGTACAAGAATGTTTTCAGGTGGTGATCAGTCAAGTTTTGCCTATTAGGTTTGTGTTCATGCTTTTTTTATCTCAAAGGGAGGGAGTTCTTTGGGTTTTGTGATTTAGGGGATTTCTATAAAAAGGATGTTTTAAAGGTGAGTTAAACTTAGTTTCTGGTGATTTTGACTGTATTGTATATTCAGTGGGGTTGGTATAATCAGTAGTGTTTTTTGGGGGTATTCGGAGGTGTTTGATGTGTTTTTTGAAGGGGTTCAAAAAGTGCGAGCATTTTTTGAAGAATCAGTGGGTTCAGAGTTGGTTTTAAAGTTTTGTCGTGTGTAGAAGGTAATGTCTCAGTCTAAGTGTATGAGTTAGTTTTTTTTTTTTTGCAATGTTGTAAGTCTGGAAATGAGGGAAGTTTGGGGGGGGAATGTAAATTTTAAGAAATGTGTAAGTGTAGATAAATAGAGGTCAAATCTTATTTGGGGGTAATCAAAATGAAATTTTTTAAAATGCTTTAGTGTTTTTGGAAAAGTTTTAAAAGTGTTTTTTGAGTCCAAATGCTTTAGAGAGTGTTCGAAGTAATCTTGGGGTTGTTCGTATGAGAAAAAAGGTTGTGATAAGATATTGAGAAAAGGGGGTCTCAAAAGAGTATGAGAGTGTTTTTTAAGGTGTTCAAAGTAAAGTAGTAGGTTAGGATAAGTTTTGGTTTGGTTTTTTTAGGTTTGTTAGGGTTTGGGAAAGGGTTAGTTAGGTTAGGTAAGTTTGGTTATTAGGATAATTAGGTTTTGGTTTGGTTAGATTAATTAGGTTTAAATTAGGTTAGTTCGTTATTTTTTGTTTGGGAAGGTTAGTTAGATAAGTTAGGTTAGGTTAGGGTTTGGAAAAGTTAGGTTAGGGTTTGCTTTGGGGTAATTAGTTAGGTTAGGTTTTGGTTTGGTTAGGAAGGTTTTGGTTGGTTTGGACAGGTTAGGATAGGTTAGGTTGGGTTTGGTTTTGGTTCGGTAGTTGGTAAGGTTAGGTTTGGTTAAGTTAGGTATTTCGAGGTTTTTGATGGGGTTAGGGTTTGGTTAGGGTAGGGTTTTTAGGGAGGAAGAGGTGTTTTATGGAGTTAGGTTGGGTTTTGGTTTGGTTTGGATAGAGGGATTTATGGACTTTTGGGTTGGTTCGGGTTTGGTAGGTTAGGGGTTTGGATTAGGTTAGGTTAGGTTTGGTTGGGTTAGGGTAGACAGTTTTGGGCTGAAAAGATGATTTTTTACCTTGGAGTTACCCCCATTTCAGGCGTCTTCTTCCTAGTTGACGCAGGGTTAAGTTCTACCTTGGTGTGAACCCCATTTCCCAGTGGTGTTGGGGGGGGAAGGGGACCCACAATGAGTCTCCAGAGCGAGGAAAGTGTTTCATTTGGAAATCGAGTAAAAATTTCTACCCCTTGAGTGTGTTTTCCAAAAAAAAATAAGTTTGTTTACGATAAAGTTTTTAAAACTAATTTGGAAATATCCAAAAAAAAAAGGAGTCGTTTAAAATAATCGAGACCTAATGATTTTGAAGGTTCCCAAAATTTTTAGGTTTGTTTGGATAGGTTTGCTAGGTTAGGTTTGGGTTTTGGTTTGAAGGGGAGGTTAGGTTAGGTAATGGTTTAGGCAAGGTTAGATTTGGATAAATAGGTTTTGTTTGGTTAGGCTAGGTTAGGTTAGGTTTTGGGAAGGGGTTTTGGGGGAAAGGTTAGGTTAGGTTTGGTTATTTTTTTTTAGTTAAGTTAGGAAAGGTTTGGAAGGGTTCGGGTAGGTTAGGGTTGGTTAGGTTAATAAGGGGTTTGGTTAGGGTTTGGATAATTAGGTAGGGTAGGTAGGGAGGTTGGTTAGGGGGTTAGGTTAAGTTAGGTTAGGTTAGGTAGGCTAGGTTTGGTTTTTTAGGAAATTAGGGAGGTTCGGTTTGGTTTGGTTAGGTTTGGTTAAGTTAGGTAAGTTAGGTTAGGGTTTGGTTTGGTTCGGTTTTGGTTAGGTTAGGTTGGTTAGGGTTTGGTTAGGATAAGTTTAGGTTGGTTAGGTTAGGGTTTGGTTAGGTTTGGGTTTGGATAATTAGGGTTTGGTTTAGGCTAGGTTTTGGGGTGTGTGTGTGTGTTGGGGGTGTTGTCTGTGTTGGTGTGTGGGATGTGGGAGTGGGTGCTGTTTTCAACAGAGATACCCAAAAGACTTATAAGTGGGTTGTTTGAGTGACTTTTTTTTGATGTGTGTGTCCCCTTTTTAACTTTTAAAAACTAAAAGGGTTAAAAACGAGAAAAAAATGGGGGGTGGGGTGTTGTACTTTCTATGAAATTAGAAAAAAACGAAAAAAATTGTGGGGGTTGTGGGTTGTGGGTGTTGTGGGGTTTATCTATTTTAGGTGATTTTTGGGGGTGTTTTGAGTGTATTCAGTGGGTTTTAGTATTCAGTGGTGTATTTTGGGGTACTCAAATGGTGTTTTTGGAAGTGTTTCAGTGTTTTTTGGAAATTTCAAAGGTGTTTAAAGGGTTTTTAGGGGTTCAAATGTTGTTTTTTTGAAGGGGATAAGGTGTTCAAGGGGGTTTTGAAGGGTTTTAAAGGTGTTTTAAGATTTTTCAAAAGGGGGTTTTTTGGTGGTTTAAATGATTTTGAGAGTGTTTGAAAAGTGCAATGGGGTTTTGAAGGTTTCAAGGGTGTTTTGAAAGGGTTTTTAAAAAGGTTTTTGAAGGGCAAGGGTGTTTGAAGGGTTGAAGGGGTTTTAGAATCACGGTGATAGAATCCCGGGTAATTTGGGGGTCTCAAAAGTGTTTTGGAAAGTTCAAAGGGTTTTTTAAGGGGTTCAAAAGGGTTTTAAAAAAGGGAAAAGGGGGGAAGGGTTAAGGGGGAATTTAATTTTAGCGGGTTTTAGAGAAAAAAGGGAAGGGTACCAAAAAATTTTTTTTTAAAGGGTTCATTTGAGGAATGTTCAAAAGGTTTTTTGAATTTAAAGTTTTTTTGGGAGGGGTTTAAGGGGTTTTTAAGTGTTGAAGGGGTTTTAATTTAATTCCGAGGTTTTTGTAGATTTATGGGTAATTGGGATACCAAAATTTTTGTTTTGGGAAAGGTTTTTTTGTTTTTGGGAAAAGTTCAAAGGTGTTCAAAGGTTTCAAAGGTGTTTTTAGGGTTGAAGGGGTTGAAGTTTGAAGGGTGTTTTTGATTGAATTCAAATGATTAAAGGGTTTTTTGAAGTTTCAAAAAGGGGTTTTGAAGGGGTTCAAAGGTGTTTTGAAGGGGTTGAAGGTGTTTTGAGTGTGTTTAAGGGTGTTTGAAGGTGTTCAAAGGTGTTTTGAGGTTATTCAAAGGTTTTTGAAGGTGTTCAAAAGGGGTTTAATAGTTAACAAAGGGGTTTTTGAAGGGTACAAATATTAAAGAGTCTTATGAAGGTGTTCAAAAAATTTTTTGAAGGGTTTCAAGGGGGTTTTGAAGGGTTTAAGGGGGTTTAAGGGTTCAAAGGGTTTTTTTGAAGGTTACAAATGTTTTGAGAGAAATTATGAAGGTGTTCAAAAAAAAGTTTTTTTAAGGGTTCAAGGTTTTTAAGGGGTTTCAAGGGGGGTTTTTTAAGGGTTTAAAGGTGTTTTTTTAGGTTATTCAAAGGTGTTTTTAAGGTGTTCAAAGTGTTTTTAGGTTTATCAAAGGTGTTTGAAGGTGTTCAAGGGTTTATGGAGTATTTAAAGGGGTTTTTTTGAAGGTACAAATGATATGAGAGTACTTTTTAAGGTGTCAAATAAATGTTTTTTGAAGGTGTTCAAGGGTGTTTTGAAGGTGTTCAAGGGTGTTTTGAAGGTGTTCAAAGGTGTTTTGAGGTTATTCAAAGGTGTTTTTTGAAGGTGTACAAATGATTATGAGAGTACTTATGAAGGTGTTCAAATGATGTTTTTTGAAGGTGTTCAAGGGTGTTTTGAAGGTGTTCAAGGGTGTTTTGAAGGTGTTCAAAGGTCTTTTGAGGTTATTCAAAGGTGTTTTGAAGGTGTTCAAAGGTGTTTTGAAGGTGTTCAAAGGTGATTTGAAGGTGTTCAAGGGTGTTTATGTGAGTATTCAAAGGTGTTTTTTGAAGGTGTACAAATTATTATGAGAGTACTTATGAAGGTGTTCAAATGATGTTTTTTGAAGGTGTTCAAGGGTGTTTTGAAGGTGTTCAAGGGTGTTTTGAAGGTGTTCAAAGGTGTTTTGAGGTTATTCAAAGGTGTTTTGAAGGTGTTCAAGGGTGTTTATGTGAGTATTCAAAGGTGTTTTTTGAAGGTGTACAAATGATTATGAGAGTACTTATGAAGGTGTTCAAATGATGTGCAAGAGTACTTATGAAGGTGTTCTGGGAGTATTCAGAGGTGATTTGGGGGTGTTCGAATGATGTTTTTTGGAGTATTTCAGTGTTGTTTGGAAATGTATAAGGTATTTTTGTGAGTATTCAAATGATATTATGAGAGTGTTTTGAAAAATGTTCAAAGTAAAAGTGCGAAATTTAACCTTCGTAATATGTAAAATGTGAGTAGTGAATTTAACGAAATGGATGTAAGCGATGAGGTGACTTTCTGATGCATGTGTCCCCTTATTTAAATTTAATGAACTAAAAGGGTTAAAACGAGAAAAATTGGGGGTTATGAGTGAAAATTGTGAAAGTGTTGGTTGGAGTGTGAGGGTTTGGGAGGGTGGGGAGGAGGTTACTTCGTGGGGAGTGACCTGAGATGAAATAGTTAAAAAATGTCTAGACTTGTGTTGTAAAAAAATTGTGGGTATTAACGAAAAAATGTGCCTTTCTGATGTACTGTGTCCCCTTATTAACTTGAATGAACTAAAAGGATCGACAAGATTCAGCCTGTGTGCGCGTGACGTCACTGCTATGTCCCCTTATTAACTAAAAGGATCGACAAGATTCAGCCTGTGTGTGCGTGACGTCACTGCTATGTCCCCTTATTAACTAAAAGGGTAGACAAGATTCAACCTGTGTGCACGTGGTCCTTTTTAGTTCATTTAACTTAATGAGAGGAATACTGACGTCACTGACCGCCGAGTAAACACGCTTTTTTTAGTTCATTTAACTTAATGAGAGGAAACTTTTAGGTCATTTGACTTGTTTAGACCTGTAGTAAGCATGCCCCCATAGGAGGAGTCTATTTTGAATGCTTACCCCCAGAGGGGGGATTCCAAAAACTTGATCCAAGGAATTGGAGAATTTCGAAAACCCCATAGGGGGGAATCCAAAAAACTTGATCCGAGGAGATGGAGACATTTGATTTCGAAAAAAAAATTTGATCCGAGGAGATCATAAGAATTTCGAAAACCCCATAGGGGGGAATCCAAAAAACTTGATCCGAGGAGATGGAGACTTTCGAAACCCCCATAGGGGGGAATCCAAAAACTTGGTAATATCGAGAAATTTTGGGGTGGGAGTGAAAGTGAGAGGGGTACCCAAAAATTTGATCCAAGGAGATGGAGAATTTCGAAAACCCCATAGGGGGGATCCAAAAAACTTGTATTATCGTGAAATTTTGAGATGAGGGTGAAAGTGGGAGGGGGATCCGAGGAAGTGGAGACTTTGATATTGAGAAATTTTTGGGGGATGGGGGGTGAAAGGAGGGGTATCCAAAAAACTTGATCCGAGGAATTGGAGAATTTCGAAAACCCCATAGGGGGGAATCCAAAAACCTTGATCCAAGGAGATCATAAGAATTTCGAAACCCCCATAGGGGGGAATCCAAAACTTGGGGTGGGGGTGAAAGTGAGAGGGGGAACCTCAAAAATTTGATCCGAGGAGATGGAGAGCACAAGAAAATGAAATTCAAAAAAATTCGAAACCCCATAGGGGAGAATCCAAAAACCTGGATCCAAGGAGATCATAAGAAAAAAAAATTCGAGGCGCGGGGGCGATCCGGACGACACTGCAGAAGGCACAGCAGAAGGCGCGGGCGGGGGTCGCGAAGGGCGCGGGCGGGCGCGCGGGCGGGCGCGCGCGGGGGGTCGCGAAGGGCGCGGGCGGGCGCGCGGGCGGGCGCGCGGGAGGGCGCGCGGCGGGGGTCGAGAAGGGGGAGGGGGTCGTGGGCGGGGGTATTGGTTGGGGGGTCAAGGGTGAGGTAGTCTCGAGGGCGAGGTCATGGTCAAAACCGGAAGTAACACCTAGGTGTGAAAAGGTGACCCTCCAGCCGCTGGTCCTAGACCGGATACACCGCCCAGCCACACCCCCTAAAACCGGATACAGCGCCCAGCCGCACCCCCTAAAACCGGATACAGCCCCCAGCCGCTTTTTTCACTACTTTTTATATTAATATATATATATATATATAATAATATATATATATATATATATAAATTATAATATATATATATAAACACTGATCTCTGGCTGAAGGAGACTCGAACCTACGAATCTTGGAACAAGGTACACAGTGCTATACCAATCTACCCACACTGGACAATACCTTGGCGTGTAGCTTGCGCTACACGTTGATCCAAGGCAGCCAGCTTTCAGGGAGAAGGCTTACAGCTTTTCATCTAATCCCCTGCATGTATCAGCTTTACTAGAGATTTTAACAATGCAAGGAATTTGCAAGAGCAGGCGAAATATATACATATAGATTGGTATAGCACTGTGTACCTTGTTCCAAGGTTCGTAGGTTCGAGTCTCCTTCAGCCACAGATCAGTGTTTGTGCATATTTCGCCTGCTCTTGCGAATTCCTTGCATTGTTAAAATCTCTAGTAAGGCTAATGATTGCAGGGGAAGAGATGAAAAGCGTAGCCTTCTCCCTGAAAGCTGGCTGCCTTGGTCAACGTGGGGGCATGAAAATGAAAACCCTTTAGAGGATACCCCCCCCGGCCACCCCCCTAAAACGGATAAGGCCCAGCCCCCCAAAAGGATAAAGTTTTTTCCCAATTTTTTAAAAAAATAAAAAAAAAATTTTTTTTATTTAATTTTTTAAAAAAAAAAAAAAATTTTTTTTTCCCGGGAAAAAATTTTAAAACTTAAACGGGGAAAATCAAAAACCCCCCCCCAAAAAGGAATCCCTGTATTCCAAATTGGGGGAGATTTGGGGGAAACCCCCTTTTTATCAAGGGAAACTTTAAAAAATTTTTAAAATTTAAAAAATTTAAAAAGGGGGAAAAAAAAAAAATTGGTGGGGATGGACCTTGTTCCAATTGATTTTGGGGCCCCTTTTAAAAATCATTTTGTGAATTTTTGCCCCGGAATTTTTTTAAAAAAAACCTAGGGGGCAAAACGGGGGAAAAAAGGGGTTTTTTTTCCCCCCGAAAGGGGTTTTGGGGGTAAGTGGGGAAAGAACCCAAAAAATTTCCCAGGGGAGATTTTAAACTTTAGTTCCAAAAAATTTCAGTTCTAGAAAAAATTTTTTTTTGGGGGTTTTTTCGCCCCGCGAACCTTTTTTTTAAAAAAAAAAAAAAATTTTTTTTTTTTTTTTTTTTTTAAAAAAAAAAAAAAAAGTTTTTAAAACCGTTTTGGGGGGGTGGGTTTTGGGGGGGTTTTCGTAAGGCCCCCCGGGGCCCCGGGGGGAAAAAAACCTAGTTGGGAACCCGGGGGGGGTTTTCCCAAAGGGGAGGCATTCCCTTTTGGGGGGACTTTGGCCAACAAAAAACCACCCCCCTTTTTAAAATTAAATATTTAAATTTAATAATAAAAATTTTTTCAAAAATTTTTTTTAAAAATTTTTTTTTTGGAGAAAAGAATACCAAAGGAAACTGTTATTTAAAAACAGCGGTGTACTTATGGGGAAAAAATACCTTTAACAGCTGAAAAATGTTTCCACCACAGAAGCATTTAGAAAACAAATTTTTGGGTTTTTTGCTCACAGTAGTTTTTAGGGGGAAATTTGGGGTTAGGGAAAAAATTTTTAAGCTCGGAAACAATTAAATATGGGGTAAAAAAGTGGGAACCTGACTATGTTGGGCGTTGTCACTTGTGTCAAATTATGGGGAAAGTGTCCACTTTCCCATTGTCGTTCTTTCCCCGGGCCCCTGTGGTGAATTTTTTTTGTTTTGTGGGGTTCTTTGGGGGGAAAGGGGAACCAATACTTGTTTATCTTATGATACAACGCCAATTCTGAAGTTACTCCAAAAAAAATAATTCACGTCCGGTTTGAGAATTAATGAGTTTTTTTCTACAAGTTTTTATTTTTACGAAAAATTCATTGGATCAAGGGTCCCTTTTACTTGTAAGATCTTTCGTGATTTTACCCTCCCCGGAAATAAAGTTTGGGCATTCCACCATTTTCAAAACACAAACCCAAAACCCGTTATCCTAACAAACATCAGCAGCTGGGGTATTCAGTGCAACAGGAGAAAACACCAGCTGAGAATGAGGCAAATTGACTTACTTGATGGCTCCAGGACGAGGTGAAGACTGAGGGTCACAGTGAGTGAGCAGCTGGTTAAATGGCCCTGAACACACTCCGCCTTCCCCCTCATCCCCACTCTAATAAATTTTTTTTCCTCTGTTCCCAAAAATCCCCATATAGCAATTCTTTTTCCAAAACCCTGTCGGGTGTCAACTGTAGTAGAGCCGTTAACTCACAGCCGAAAGTACCGGGGATCAGCACCTAGGTTCTCTGCACATATGTTGCTATGTATGATAATCTATGGAACTGTATTTGTGTATTCCTGAATAAACTTACTTAGCAGGAGGGCTTGTGACTTGCTTGGTGTTGTCCAGAGCTAATACAGAAGCTACAGGGATTGATCCCGGCACGGATGAAAGGTTGGGCGTGTTTCCAATACCTACTGCCTCCTCTTAACCTAGCTGTAAGTAGGTACCTGGGTTTTAGTCCACTCTTCCCGGCCGTATCCTTGGGTACAATATTAAACTACCTGAAATGCTCAACATAACCAGGGGCTTTATATACAATATATCAGTGATATCCTCTACGTCAGTAATAGTTGCCTCATATACTACAAGAAATAAAAATTATTATTATTTTTTTATTTAAAATATACAGTATACATGCATATCACACATTGACGTAATCACAATACATGATAACCATTTATAAGAAAACATCCTTATAACTAACGGATGACAACCTACCCCTGAACATACATAATAAAATTGCCACTAGCCAAAACTGACATTTGTATTCATATCTTGTATGAAAACTGTATATACAAAAGTTTTTATATATAAACTAATGCTTTGGCCTCTTACTGTACATTGTAATATTAGCATTTTATGTACCTAAACATTCCGTAGCTATTCATCCCCTAATTTTGTATGTTTTATTTAGAGCACAGGTATACAATATACATGTAATCATATATGATTGACTGAAATCACTAAACATGAAGCTATAATAAGAAATACACCATACTTGTAATTAAACTACTTACTACCCACACCTGAACATACGTGACAAAAAATGCTACAAAACTTGCATGTATAAACTCTGTATGTGTAACTGTAAACCATACATGAAAAACTTGCATCAAGAACATAGCACTTAACAAAAACAGTACCAGGGTTGTGACCTAAATTAATATACACTTTAAATGTACCAAAACCAAACATATATAAATTTTTACATAAAACAAAGTGACATTAAACAATAAGTTGATACATGCCTCCTCTCACCACACACAAGGTACACAGTATGAACAGTTTGGAAAATAACCCCGTAATCCGTATATGTGTATATAATCCTATCTCATTAACCTCCAATCAGAGATGAGCCCTTAATAGGTGCAAAACAAACGTTCGCGAATGCGTCTCCTATAACAAAACATCTATTACACCCCCCCTCTTCTTCTCCTCAATTTAGGCCAGACCAACCACTGTCACTCTTCTTCTCTTCTCTCTCTTCCTCTCTCCCTTCTTGTCTCTCCTTCTTCGGCAGACGATACAGTTCCCTGTCGCTCAGTACTCCCCAGCTGTTACATGACACATACGGCCTGTCAGCATCGCAACAGAATCTACAATCACAACAAACCACATACCCAAGCATTCTTGCTGCATACATGCATACAATACCTCAAACAATAATATAACCTCAACCCTCTGACAGAGGTGTGATGGTAAGTGACCAAGCATAGCAAGGCGTTATATGACACAGAGGGTAAAATACAGTCACCCATGGGGACACGCATGCAGCAAGATAAAACTTAAAAAATTCTCCACTATCAAACTTGGATTCACCACTTAATCCGCTAGTCATCACTCGACCTCCTAACACCTACAAACATACCTGAACCTTCCCTCGTTTATTATCTGAGCCTACCCCACACCACACACACACACACACACACACACACACACACAGAGTGAGCACACCACACACACACACACACACACACAAACACACACACTTTAAATCCAGACTAGCATCACACGTACGGCTCCTAAACACCTACTAACACAACTGAACCTCCCTCGTTTCCATCTGAGCCATACACCTCACACCCACACACACACACACACACAACACACACATCACACACACACACACACCACACACACGACACACACACACACACACACACACACACACCCACACTCCCTCCGCAGGCCAAGCCCTTTGACACCCGGATGACATTCTCAATTCCACTGTCCCAAGCCATGACAACCCCCCCCCCCACTACAAAGCGGAGTAGATACCAATAGTTAAACTACGATAACCTACGGGGAAGGCCCCCCTCCCACCGCGATCCATATATTTCCCTGTTCCTGCAAACCGTCCTATGAAAGGTAGCTGCCAGTACCCGGTTCCCTCCTCGCCACCTAAATCCCCATTCTCAGTGACGCATACCCCCACGACCCCGTATACGAAATGCTAGCTTTAAATAGCCAATTGCACGTTGTGTACTCTCTGGCACCCTCCCACATCCAAAACGAGCGCTCTTCAACACCGGTATTGTGGGCCCCCCCCTCCCACTAGCCTGACAATCCTACTCATCCAATCCCTAACATTCCCCAAACATTCGCAAAAATTCACCGCGGCCAGCAGTAACAGCCTAGTTGATCAGGCCCTGATCCATCGGGAGGCCTGTTCATGGACCGGGCCGCGGGGCGTTGATCCCCGGAATAACCTTCCATGTAACCTCCCCGGTATGATAATGCCGTTATCCTTCGCCACCACACACATCCCACCCACTCTCCTCTACTATTCTCCTCGCCCGCAGGGAACCGCTCTTGATGGCAAAATGCCATGTCAGGAAATTTCTGAACATAACTCCCGCACCCGAAGTCTGAGGCTTCAATTTACGAAAACACACCTAATATCTCCCCATCCATACATGGGGTTATATCCCTCCACCGGCAACCACCACCCGGCTCCCATTACTCTCGTTATTATTATAGTATAAAGTATATACAAGTCTCATTACTGTGTGCACCAAGATAATTCTAGCACAAATAAATATCAAAAAGGTAATTAGGCTTTCGTGGGTTGTATTAGGGGGAAGAACAAGAGAACATATGTACGTAAATGAGCCAACGATACTTGGACTTTAAGTTTGTGTTTTTCTCTATGATACATACCATCAGTATAATTTTTAAGCATTGAGATGATTGACATACTAGAATATAAAGTATTATTTTAATTCAGGATGATAGACAGATAGTAGATGATTGTTGAAGTGGAGCACAGTGTTGAGTGTGAAGGTGAAGCACAGTGTTGTGTGGAAGTGGAAGCACAGTGTTGAGTGTAAAGTGAAGCACAGTGTTGAAGTGTAAAGTGAAGCAACAGTGTATGAGTGTGAAGTGAAGCACAGTGAAGATTGTGAAAGTAAGCACAGTGTTAGAGTGTAAAGTGAAGCACAGTGTTGA
>NC_069492.1:628889-656139 GCF_026875155.1 Cherax quadricarinatus | reverse complement strand
ACAAGTTTTAAGACGATTTTTATAAAGCCATGGAGGGGGGAAAAGAGAGGGTCTAGTAGAAACCTGTAAGGGCGGGCCAGGAGCTAGGACTCGACCCCTGCAACCACAAAAAAGGTGGGGGTACAAATGGGTGATACAACACCACACACACACTTAACCCAGCTAGCACCACTACCCCCTGACCCCACTAACACACTAAAACCTTCCCTCTTTCCATCTACCCTACACCCACCCAAAACCCACAAAAACCAAAACCACACACACACACACCACACACACCACAACACCACAACACACACACACACACACCACCACACACAAAAACCACTCACACTCCCGACGGCGAGCCAATTAAAACCCCGGGATGACATTCTCAATCCTTTCCCAGCCATGAAAACCCCCCCCCCCCCACAAAAGCGATAAAAACCCCAAAGTTAAACAAACGAAACCTACGGGGAAGCCCCCCCCCCACCGTGACCAATATTTCCCGTTCCTGCAAACCGCCTAAAAAGGTAGCTGCCTACCCTTTTCCCCCCTCGTCCCCCAATCCCCTTTCCCACGCATACCCCCGACACGATACGAAATCACCATTAAAATATCCAAAAGAAACGTTGTTACTCTCTGCCCCCCTCCCCACCCAAAAACGACGCCCTAAACCCCGGGGTATGCCCCCCCCCCACTAGCCTGACAATCCAAACCATCCAATCCCAACTTCCCCAAAAAATTCCAAAAAAATTCACCGCGGCCAGCAGTAAAAAAGTAAGGGGGGGGAAGGCCCTGATCCAGGGAGGCCGGGTCAGGCCCGGGGGGGGCCGGGGGGGCGTTGACCCCCGGGAAAACCTCCAGGAACCTCCATATGATATGCCGATCCTCCCCCACCACACACTCCACACCCACCCCCTCCTCTACTATTCGCCTCGCCCGCAGGACCGCTCTTGATGGCAAAATGCCATGCAGGAAACGGAACATAACCTCCCGCACCCGAGGTCTGAGTTTCAACTTACCTCGCCCGCGGGACCGCCTTGAGGCAAAAGCCATGCAGGAAACGGAACATAACCCCCGCACCCGAGGTCTGAGCTTCAACTTACCCGCCCCAGGACCGCTCTTAAATGGCAAAAGCCACAAAAAACTAACAAACCCTCCCGCACCCCGAGGTCTGAGCTTCAACTTCGAAAACGACCCCAAAATCTCCCATCCATACATGGGGTATATTCCCTCCACCGGCACCACCACCCGGCTCCCAATTACTCCCTCCACCGGCACCACCACCCGGCTCCCAATTACTCCCTCCACCGGCACCACCACCCGGCCCCCAAATTTACCCCTCCCCCGGGCACCCCACCACCCGGCCCCAATTACTCCCCCCACCGGCCCACCACCCGGCTCCCAAATTACTCCCTCCCCCGGGCACCACCACCCGGCTCCCAATTACTCCCTCCACCGGCACCACCACCCGGCTCCCAATTACTCCCTCCACCGGCACCACCACCCGGCTCCCAATTACTCCCTCCACCGGCACCACCACCCGGCTCCCAATTACTCCCTCCACCGGCACCACCACCCGGCTCCCAATTACTCCCTCCACCGGCACCACCACCCGGGCTCCCAATTCTCCCCCCCCGGCCCACCACCCGGCCCCAAATTACTCCCCCCCACCGGCACCACCACCCGCTCCCAATTACTCCCCCACCGGGAAACCCCACCCCCCCCAATTACCCCTCCACCGGCACCACCCCCGGCTCCCAATTATTTCCCCCTCCACCGCCCCACCACCCGGCTCCCAATTACTCCCTCCACCGGCACCACCACCCGGCTCCCAATTACTCCCTCCACCGGCACCACCACCCGGCTCCCAATTACTCCCTCCACCGGCACCACCCCCCGGGCCCCAATTAAACTCCCCCCCCGGGCACCACCACCCGGCTCCAATTACCCCTCCCCCGGGCCCACCCCCGGCTCCCAATTACCCCCTCCCCCGGGCACCACCACCCGGCCCCTTTTACTCCCTCCCCCGGGCACCACCACCCGGCCCCAATTACTCCCCCACCGCCCACCCCCCCCGCCCCCAAATTATTTCCCTCCCCCGCACCACCCCCGGCCCCCAAATTACTCCCTCCACCGGCACCACCACCCGGCTCCCAATTACTCCCTCCACCGGCACCACCACCCGGCTCCCAATTACTCCCTCCACCGGCACCACCACCCGGCTCCCAATTACTCCCTCCACCGGCACCACCACCCGCCCCCAAATTACCCCTCCACCGCACCACCCCCCCGGGCTCCCTTTTACCCCTCCACCGCACCACCACCCGGTTTCCCCAATTACTCCCTCCACCGCACCAACCACCCGCCCAATTTTCTCCCTCCCCCGGGCACCACCACCCGGGCTCCAGTTTACTCCCCCCCCGGGCACCACCCCCCCGGCTCCCAATTACTCCCTCCCCCGGGCACCACCACCCGGCTCCCAATTACTCCCTCCACGGGGCCCCCCACTCGCTCCCAAATTTTTCCCTCCCTCCACAGGCACCACCACTGGGTTTCCCAATTATCTCGTTTTAAATTATTATTAAAGTAATGCAAGTCCAAACGTTGCACCAGATAATCACAGCAAATAAATATAAAAAAAGAAATCTTTTTTGGGTGGGTTGTATTAGGAAAACAAGAGAATTTAGTACTAAATGAGCCACGATACTTGGATTTTAAGTTTTTTTTTTTCCCCTCATATGAAATAACACAGAAAATTTTTTTAAGCATTGAGATGATTGACAATACTAAAATATAAAGATTTTTTTTTAATTCAGGGATGATTGGGACATATATGTTGATGTTTGTAAAGTGAAGCCCAGTGTTGTGATGAAGTGAAGCCAGTGTTGAGTGTAAAGGAAGCACAGTGTTGAGTGAAAGTGAAGCACAGTGTTGTTGTGAAGTGAAGCACAGTTTTTGTGGTGAAGTGAACCACATGTTGAGTGTGAAGTGAACACAGTGTTTGGGGGGAAGTAAACACATTGGGTGTGAAGTGAAGCACAGTTTTTGTTTTAAGTGAAGCACATTTTGAGTGTGAATGAAGCACTGTTGAGTGAATGAGCACAGTTTTTTGGAAGTGAATTGAAGCACAGTGTTGAGGGAAGTGAGCACAGGTTGGGGTTAATGAAAGCACAGTGTTGTGATGAAGTAAGCACATGTTGAGTGTGAAGTAAAGCCCAGTGTTGGTGTGAAGTGAAGACATGTTGATGTGAATAAAGCAAGTGTTAGTGTAAAAGTGAAGCACGTTTTTGAGTTTTAATAAAGCACTGTGTTGTGAAGTGAAGCAAAGTGTTGTGTGAAAAGGGGTGAAGCAAAGTGTTGTGTGTAAAGGAAGCAAAGTGTTGTTTGTAAAGTAAAGCCCAGTGTTGGATAAGTGAAGCACAGGTTTTGATGTAAAATAAACACAGTGTTGTGATGAAGTGAAGCACAGGTTGTGTTGAAGGAAGCACAGTGTTGAGTGTAAAGTGAAGCCAGTTTTGAGTGGAATGAAGCCCAGTGTTGTGGGGAAGTGAACACAGTGTTGTGGTGAAGTGAAGCACAGTTTGAGTTAAGTAAAAGCCAGTGTTGAGTGGAATGAACCCATTTTGGATAAGGAAGCACAGTTTTGAGGTGAATAAGCCGGGTTTTTTGGTTTAAATGAAGCAAAGTTTTGTGTTAAAGTGAAGCAAAGGTTTGTGTAAAGTGAAGCCCGTTTGTGAGGAAGTAAAGCACGTTTTGAGGTGAAGTGAAGCACAGTGTTGTGGGGAAATGAAGCACATGTTTGTGTAAATGAAGCACAGTGTTGAGGTGAAGTGAAGCAAAAGGTTGAGTGTAAAGTGAAGCACAGTGTTGATGTGAAATGAAGACGGGTTTTGAGTGTAAAGTGAAGCACGTGTTGGTGTGAATGAAGCACATGTTTGTGGGGAAGTGAAGCACAGTGTTGATGTGAATGAAGCACAGTTTTTGTGTTGAAGTGAAGCACAAGTTTTGTGAGTGAAGTGAAGCACAGTGTTGATGTGAAGTGAAGCACGGGTTTTTGAGTGAAGGAAAGCACATGTTGTGGTGAGTAAAAGCCAGTGTTATGTGAAGTGAAGCACAGGTTGTTTGAAGTGAAGCAAAGGTTGATGTGAAGTGAAGCCAGGTTGAGGTGAATGAAGCACAGTGTTTGGTAAGTAAAGCACAGTGTTGAGTGTAAGTGAAGCACAGTTTGTTTGAAAAAGCACAGTTTTGTGGTAAAAGGAAGCACGTGTGAGTGTGAAGTGAACACAGTGTTGATGGAATGAAGCACAGTGTTGATGTGAATGAAGCACATGTTTTGAGTAATGAACACAGTTTTGGTGTGAAGTAAGCACAGTGTTTGTTGTGAAGTGAAGCACAGTGTTGTGAGTGAAGGAAGCACAGTTTTGATTTGTGAAGTGAAGCACAGTGTTTGTGTGAAGGAAAGCCATTTGTGAGTGAAGTGAAGCAAGTGTTGAGTGTGAATGAAGCACAGTTTGTGTGTAAAGTGAAGCACAGTGTTGTGAGGAAGTGAAGCACAGTGTGAGTGTGAATGAAGCCATGGTTTGTTTAAAGTAAGCACAGTGTTGTGAGGAAGTGAAGCACAGTGTTGAGTGGAAGTGAAGCACAGGTTGGTGTAAAGTAAGCAAAGTGTTGTGTGTAAATGGAAGAAAAAGTTTTGTTTAAAGTGAAGCCATGTTGAAGTAAAGTGAAGCACAGTGTTGAGAGTAAAGTAAGCACAGTGTTGAGAGAAAAGTGAAGCACAGTGTTATGAAAAGTGAAGCACATGTTTATGTGAATGAAGCCCCGTGTTGAAGTAAAGGAAGCACATGTTGAGTGTAAAAGGAAGCACAGTTTGTATGAAGTGAAGCACAGTGTTGTGTGTGAAGGAAGCACAGTGTTGAGTGAAAGTAAGCACAGTGTTGAGTGTAAATGAAGCACAATGTTAGAGAAAGTGAAGCACAGTGTTGAAGTAAATGAAGCACAGTGTTGAGAGTAAAGTAAAGCACATGTTGATTAAAAAAAAGCCAGTGTTGGTGTAAAGTGAAGCACAATGTTGAGATAAAGTGAAGCACAGTTTTGGAAAAGTAAATGAACACGGGTTTTTGAGTGAAAAGTGAAGCCCCGGTTGAGTGTAAAGTAAAGCACAGTGTGAGTGTAAAGTGAAGAACAGTTTGATGTGAAGTGAAGCACAGTGTTGATGTGAAGTGAACACAGTGTTGAGTGTGAAGTGAAGCAACATGTTGAAGTAAAGTGAAGCACAGTGTTGATGAAAAGTGAAGCACATGTTGTGTGTGAAGTGAAGCACAGTGTTGAGGTAAAGTGAAGCACATGTTGATTTGGGAAGTGAAGCACATGTTGATGTAGTAAAAGCACAGTGTTGAGTTAAATGAACACAGTGTTAATGAAAGTGAAGCACAGTGTTGAGTGTGAATGAAGCACAGTGTTGATGGAAGTGAAGCACGGTTGAGTGTAAAGTGAACACAGGTTGAGTGTAAAGTGAAGCACAGGTTGAGGGGAAAATGAAGCACAGTGTTGATGAAAAGTGAAGCACAGTTTTGGTGGAAGAAGCAAGTGTTGAGTGAAAGTCTAGTTTAACGACGCAGAAAGGGACTTACATAATGCGCACCAGTAAACACCATGACCTTCCACAAACCCTCCTTCCTACCTCCAACACCCACCCCCTTGACAACCCAAACACCCCCCCGCAACAGGGGTAGAGCTTCTGCTCTTTACCTCTACAAGGGCCGGGGATATGAAATCAAACGGCGTGCACCGGGATTTGACCGTCCCACGCGGCCTCTCTGGGGCTGCTAGCAAAATCGCTGACTTCTTGCCCCTCTAGGAGGGTCAAAGGTGCTCCTGCAAGCAGCAGCCCTGGCAAAACCTGCGCTTTACAATGGTTTCCTCGTGTCCGCCGAGGAGGACAGGCACCTAGCACATCTGTTGTTGGGGCAATGGATAATTCCCTAGAATTTTTTGTTAAGCTCATTACTCTGTAATTTGTTCATGATGTAACCTTGTATGAACGTTTCATTTTTAATTACCTTCGTAACTTGTCATGAAGTGACCAGCTCTCCCGTGCTCATTATCTTTTTAACTTTGTGAAGATTTTGACAAGACTATTCATTACCTTTGTAACTTGCTCAGCAATCAAAACTTTGGGGTCCCCGCCCTAACCAAAAATGTCCTCGTAATCTTTTGACTACCGCCCTCAGGATGGGTATGGGGGTTTCATAAAACTATGCTAAACTAAAAACATGACCTTCCCCCCCAACACCCCCTAAGGACTGAATGAATGGCAGGAACCCACACGTCGATAAAATTTGAAAACATTTGCAAATCTTGGGGATCTTACTGAGGAAACGTTTCCCACCAGTGCTTCATCAGCCTACAAAGAAGAATTGAAGAACGAAGAAGTTTATTAACATCTCTCAACCCCCGAGTCGTGTGCAAACACATATTTCGATCAGAGAACCTAATTTCCACTGTTCTAACGCACTCAAGAAAATAAAGGGAGCTTCACATCTCTGAATATTAACAAGAAATCCCAAAACAATAAAAACCTTTCCACACAAATCGCTCTTTCTAATAATACACAAGAACAAAACAGAGGAGAACACTGAAAACAATCTTATTAAATCCAACCCTAACAAAAATATTTGTCTAACCTTTTTTGCTTTCCCAAATAATAGTTTTTATAACCTTTTACTCAGTGCAAGTTGATTTTTCTACCACATGTATTACTGTTAAAACAGTATTTACTATACAATTAATATTACTACCACTTCCACTATATTACATCCACTCTGACCAATATAATCTTCTGTCCATGATTGTTTGTACACTCGTATTTCACGAAGGGTTTTTGGTACACATACCCCAGTATTGTCGTACAGTATGCCTTTTCAATAGATAGGACATGGGTTTTGCCAAAAAGGGGAGGTCACGATGTTTCCCCGGACTGAGGGAAGGACTGCATTTGAAAGGAAGCGCATTCAGGTAAAGTTGTGAGCCACCACTCATCAAGGAAGAGAAAAGGCTGCTCACATTGTAGCAGTTCTGACAGCCCAACCATGGAGCCAGTTCTAAGCGATAAATTGTGGGCCACCAAGCGTCATCAGAGGGAAAAAAAGGCGCTCACATGTAGCGTTCTGACACTCCAACCTGACGCAGTTTTTAGCGATAAAATTTGGGGGCCATCACGCTCAGAGAGAGAAAGAGGCTGCCACATTGTAGCAGTTTTTGACAGTCCAAAACCATGGGGCCAGCAAAACGGAAACAAAGGGGGTGGATTAAACCCTACCCCCGAAACCAGATGATGAATTAATGTGGACAAAACAAAAACGCAGTCAGTCCAAGGGGCAGACAAACCAGCTAACCCTCCTGTCAAAAATTCTAGGGCAAGTCTTACGGGGAGCACAGAAACCCCTTATAGCTTTTTAACACCTGGGAAACACGGCACAGTCTGGGTTTAAGATAGGTTCAACCTGAGGGGGGAACCAAGCTGACTCCTCTCAACAGGGAAATGCACCACCCCTTTAAGAGATAATGGAGACAGTTTTTTTCCCTCACCCAGGAGGGACTGGGAACTCGGCAGAAGATTACCAAGGGGGGATGATGGATACCCCCTGATGATGCCCATCAGGCAGTAGAGGCTCACCCCCGTGGGTTCAGCTCAAATCTCAAGGAAAGACGGGAAGGGAATGCCCCCAAAAACGACAGGGCCTCATTTAGCCCGTAGTTCAGCTCCACCTAGCTGGACCTGCTCGTGGCAGGTAAGATGTCAGGGCTCATGGGAGAACCTGTTTTCAGTTTCAAATGCCAGCGTCTTGGGCCCCGGGTGTACTGCCAACAAGTAATCCATGTCCACCCTTCATCACCAAGCAAAAATCAAAACCAACCCACTCCCCAATGCCCCAACTGCAGGGAAAAGCACCATACCTGGAACCCTTGATGCCCGAAACTCGCCAGAATTCAAGGGGCCCGAAGACGCCAACTACTCGGGGAACGGCACAACAGAGCATCACTCTCACAAACGATGGTACAGAAACCCTGCCATACCCCGACTCTCACCAGGGCACCCAACCATTGCCAGGAATTCTCGACCCTCGAAAATTCAACTAATGTCCCTGGCAGGGGCCTCCTGCCCCCCCCCCAAAAAAAAAAAAAAAAAAAAAAAAAAAACAAGCGCATCAACAAGGGAACATCTGGTAAACTTTTTTTAGCAACAGCACGCACGAGCCCCACCTGCCATAACACGGGAATGCAGGGGCTCCTGTCCGCACGCTCTATGCAAACTCCCCCGGCTATGTCTGCACCTCACCACAGATGCCAACTACCCAACTTGCCCACAGCAACAAGCAAGGTGCACAATGAAGAAATCCAAAAACCCCATCACCCCCAAAGCCCAACACCCGGGGAATATCCTCTTTTTAAACCCCAAAGCAAGCAGGCCCCCAAGAGGGGAAATTTCGTAGCACTCACAGGGATTCACGGGTATTATTTTCAACACAATTATTACCCCAGGACAATAAGGTCGTTTCCGGTTAAAAAGGGGGCGAGGAAAACAACAACGAAGACTTTGAAATATTTTTCCTTTACCAAGAGTAATAGTGATTATTTACATGTATATCACCAGTCAGTTGGAAATGAAAAGTACAAAGAACATAAAAAGGAGAACACTTCAGGAGGCCTGCTGGGCCCCTACAGGCAGTCCTTTTCAATTCACCCCCTAACAAAACTTGCCCAATTTTTAAGCCCCCCAAGAAATAAGCCTGATGTGAAAGTCCCCTCAAACCAACCCCTCCCCCTCATGACTTATCCAACCTGATTTGAAACTACCCAAAAATCCCACCCAATAAACCCACTAGGTAGACGTTCCTCTCAAACTACCCTATTTCCAAACCAAACTTTCCTATGTCCTTTTTTTAAACTAAACTTAACTAATTTAAATCCTTACTGCGGGTTCTTCTTGGGAGACATCCTCAAGACCCTTTTTAAACCCCTTTAAAAAATCCCTATTTTCCACATACACTTCGATCAGGCTCCCCTCATTCTTCGTCAACAAGTGAAGTAACTTAAAGTCTTCAATCTTACTTATAAGGAAGTTTTCAAATTTGTAGATAATGGTTCAGAAACCGCATTTAAAAATTAAAACTTGAAACTTTGGGGTACCATTGAAAAAACTTTTTTCGCCACACAGGGCTTCAATCCATACAAAGGAAATCTTGAAGAACAGGGGGGAGAAGAGGTAATCGGGTTCCCTCAACCTTGATCATGGGGATCCATCAATCTTGAATAGAATACAGCATACGTGCTGAAAGGAGCTTATAAACCTTTGGCGGAGAGGGCAGAATCATAGGGCGTGTAACATTGTTTTAGGGAAACACATATGAACAGTTAGGTATCTTTTTTATGAAAGTTTTCGCCTACACAGTAGGCCCTTTCAGTCAAGTCAGAAAAAATTATAAAGCAGAAGATACTTGAAACATGAATCATTTCCCTCACCTTTAAGGGTGATGGGTGATTGCTCGCTTTAAATACCTGCTTTACAACTTTTCTGACTTTCTGAAAAGCCTACGTGTAGGCGAAACGTTTCATAATAAAATACCTAACTGTTGCATATTGTCTTACCTAACAACCCGGTATTTTATACCATTTTAAAGTTCAATCGTGAACATTTGTTCAATGTTGAAGTAGGGGCGTCCCCAAAAATTAGGGAACGAAAATTCCAAGTATTAAGATCCCAAAAAGTTTCAGTTCTGACAGGTTTGTAGAAATGGTTCAGAGAACCCACATGTTGCCAAAATGTGTCAATTTATCAACATGTCGGTTTCCTGAACCATTTTACACGAACCTGCAAACACTGCAACTTCTTGGATCTTAAACTGGGGAAATTTTTCGCTTGCCCAATTTTTTGGGCACGACCTACTTCAACATTGAACAAATGTTACACGACCTATGACTTCTGCACCTCTCATGCCAACGGTTTATAAGCTCCTTCTCAGCACGTATGCTGTATTCTATTCAAGATTGATGGACTGACCACATCGACTCAAGGTTGAGGGACTGATTACCTCATTCTCCTCCTGTTCTTCAAGATTCTCCTTTGTATGGACTGATGAAGCCACTGTGTGGCGAAACGTTTCCTCAATAAAGATACCCAAGAGTTGCACATGTGTCTAATTTATCAAGATTTCTAATGCTATGTATTAATTTAGTCATCCTACGCTGAATGTTTTCTAACGAATTTATGTCCATTTTGTAATACGGAGAAAAGAACTGAGCTGCATAATCTAGGTGAGGCCTTACTAATGATGTATAAAGCTGCAGTATGACCTCTGGACTTCTGTTGCTTAACACTTCTTGATATAAATTCCCAGTAATCTATTTGCCTTGATACGTACGCTAGGCATTGCGTCTTGGTTTAAGGTTGCTGCTCACCATAAACCCCCCCAGTCCTTTTCGCAATCTGTATGGCTAAGTCTACATCATTTTAACTTATAAGTACTAGGGTTATGGCACCCCAAGCTTTTCAGAAACCTTGCATTTATCTACATTGAACTGCATCTGGCACTTTTTCTGACCAGAAATTTGAGTTTGTTTATTCCTCCTGAAGGGGGAAGTTACATAACATCTTACTTGAATCAATTATCCTAACCTATCCCCTTTGTGTCATCGGCGAATTTGCTCATATGACTAGTAATTCCCTCATCAAGATCATGAATATAATTATAAACAACAACGGGCCCAAGACTGATCCCTGTGGAACTCCCACTTGTTACAGATCCACCACTCGGATTTAACCCCATTTATGGACACTCTCTGCTTTCCTGTCAGTGAGACCATGACTCGATCCACGAAGCACTTTTTCCCCCCCAATGCCATGAGCCTGCCACTTTCTTTAACAGTCTATGGTGCGGAACTCTATCAAAAGCCTTACTAAAAATCTAAGTAAATAATATCAAATTCTTTATCGTGGTCAACACCTCAAAAGCTTTTACTGAAGAAATTAATAAATTAGTTTAGACAAGACCGGCCCTTTTGTGAATCCATGCTGATTAAATCATTAATCAAGCTATGCTTATCGAGATGGCTTCTTATAATCTCAGCTATAATTGACTCTAGTAAATGCCTACAATTGAGGTCAGGCTTTATTGGGCGGTAATTTGATGGTAACGACTTGTCACCTTTTTAAAAATAGGAATTACATTAGCCATCTCCACATATCAGACACTACACCTTTTTGAAGAGATAAATTAAAAATATTAGTTAACGGTTCACAGAGTTCCATTTTGCATTCCTTAAGAACCCTTGAAAAAACCTCATCAGGACCCAGTGACTTTATTTTTGCTTCAGTCTGTCTATCTGCTTCACACCAATTCAATAGTGACTGAGATGTTACATAATTTATCTTCTTCTGAGCCCACAGTAAAAATTAATTACTGAATATTGTTAGTGTCTTCCTGTGAAAAACTGAGAGAAAATAATTTTTTTTTATTTAAAATCAAGCACATTCATTCTCTTTGTAGTCATAAGTAAGGGCCCATAGTTATTTTTTAAGGGGACCTATCTTATCTCTAACTTTTTGTTCTATAGACCGGAAAAAACTTTTTGGGTAGTTTTTAGAATCCCTACAACTAATAATTTCATAGGCCCTATTAGTCTTTCTTATCCCCCTTTTAATGTCCCTCTTAATGTCATATACTGATTCATAAGATGACCCTCACCTCTTTTGATACGCCTATAAATTCCTTTCCTATGCCTAGTAGATACTTGAGCCTATTATTCATCCATTTTGGGTCATTTCTATTTGAATCAATTTCTTTATAGGGATAAACGCTCCCTTGAGCACATGTATAGTGTTCAGAAAACTGTCATATTGATAGCTCTCTTCGTTTACACAGTCGACAGATGATAAGTGTTCCTTAAGCCCATCGTAATCTACTAAGCGAAAATCTGGGACTGTTACTGAGTATCGCTACTATCGAATTCCAATCAATGCTAAATGTAATTGTTTGTGGTCGCTACACCCAGTTCCTCGAATTTTCTAAATTATTAACAAGTGATTCATTGTTTGCCATAACTAAGTCCAAGCAGGTTATATCCCCTTGTAGGTTCTGGTCACAAACTGCTTCATAAAACAATCCTGAAATACTTCCTAAGAGGAGTCGTTATGGTTCTAAATGGAAGCCGGCGGGTAGGGGGGCGTGAATTCCAACAACATGACTAAAGTTAAAGTCTCCTAGAATTACTACATTATCGGCCATGTTTGTGGCCTTAACAATTTCCTTCCTCCCATAGTATTTCCCTTGGTCCCTATCTAAGTTGTGGGACGGTATATCACCTCCTAAAATCAGTTTTTCATCCCCTCTGGAAAATTCTAATCCAAACAGACTCTGTATGTGTACTCAGACTTAATACCCGTTTTTTATGCAACAGTTTCAAGCGATCTCGGACATTCAATGCCACCTGCCACTCCCCCCTCTCCCAATACTCGATCTTCTTTGAACAAATTAAAACCCTGATATGACATTCCCAGGCAATGTCCCGTCGGGGTTGGGTACCATTTCTCAGTTAAGCAAAATACTCAATGTACCTGCGACTAGCAACTAATCTCAACTCGTCACATCTATTCCTTGCACTAACGGCAATTAGCATAAAAAACATTGAAAAAGACCTCCTTTCTGTTTACCCCTTCCTCTCATTTCTATTTTACTACTAAACCTATTACTGTCCTCTTATCCCCAAGTCCCTGGCTTTTTCATATCTATCTCGTTCTATTATTACTAGTTCCCCTAGAAACTCGAATATTACTACACAGGAGACTTCACTGTTTTTCCTGCCAAACCATACCACAACAATTCCAAGTTTAAAGTCCTAACTGCTCCCTTCCACTGCAGTTCCATGCTCCACCCCTACACCTAGATAAGTGAACCCATCCTTAGCATACATGTCATTTCTGCCATAGAAGAGGTCCAGTTGTCAATGAATGTTACCGCATTTTCCTTTCAGTATTGTCCAGCCAACATTTGACACCAATTTGCCCTGGACAACATTCATTTCCAACTCCCCTCCTTGCAAAATACCACATATGAGAGGGTTCCCACCCTTACGTGTCCTAATTATTTCTATTGCTGACCTATACTGCTAATCAGGTCCTCACTCCTACGTCGCCAACATCGTTCCTCCAGCACTGACGAAAAGATAATAGGATGTGCTCCCATACCTTCATGATGTCATCCAGACGCTACAATTATCCTCCATCTCGTCCCACCCCAGGGAAAGCAAACTCTCTGTCTCCTACTTCTCTCCTTCAAGCAGAACGCCCTATCCTATACCTAACTTGGCTATCTCCAACAACAATAATCTACCTTCCTTAATGTCTTCGTCGTGACGTTCCATAGTCAACTCACATTCGTCGGGTAGACTGAGAATGTATTGGAAGTTTCCACAACAGTTTTCCACGGCGTCCCTTTCGTCTTCATCGTTTCTACCTTTTCCATTCGTCGTTCTTGATCGTCAACTTCTTTCCCTGCTGTCCAGCCACTGACATTTCCCTTCTTGAACCAGAGGACTCAAACAGGAGGACTACTCCGAATCTTTTTGTTTTCCTCGGTCAGTCGCGAATGTTCCATATTCGCCAACCTCAAAAATCTTCTTCTTCCTCTTAAGGGAGTACTGTTGTAAAGTTGCTCGATGGATGGGCATCTTGCTTCAATTACTAGAAAGCGCGCAAACAGGTCTTCACATAGCCAAGTACACGTCAACACGTACAACACCGTTTTAGCCAAGGCCAAGACAGAGCCTGTAGACGAATGGACAACCGTGCTCAACCAATGACAAGGGTGGACAGTGGATGGTGATCACAACACCTCCATGATTGTCAGACCCACCTTCTCATTGGCTGAAGCCAGGGTACTGAATCGAACGATGGGGCCCAATCAATACGACCCTAGTACTGGTTCGCATGGTTCGGGAGATGCCTTTCATTGAGGTGTGTACATCGCCGAATAAAGGTTACTCGACTTACTCATTGCATGCCACCAACAATCAACTCTACAGAACAGCAGAGCATGTTCCCGGCAAAGGTCAGCAGAAGCTACTGAGAAGTGTGCTATTGACCGAGGAGGGAATGGTGGATGCCATGATATGTATGTTATTCAGAGTGGACAGGGCTCAGTCCCCATCTCAGGAAACAACAGAGATGGAAGAACTTTCTGTACCAAATCACACCTCAAGGTCCTACAAATGGAACATTCAAGGCCTGAGGGCAATCATCACGGCTCTTGCTGAGGTAGTAATTCGGGATCGGTGACATCGTGTTGCTACAAGAACTGACTGTCCCTAACTATGTTCCCCAAGACTCCCCCGGTTTGCTGGCTATTTTCGTACATGGAACCGTGGTGTTCACTGCAGAGGCACAGCTGTATTTCGTACAAGATGCCGTACCTCACGAGGTTATAGCCAACCCTGTGGATTGTGGGGAGCATGTCAGGTACAAGCCATCCTTTCAACATACCTGGGATGCCCATTACCATCTATAACATCTACAAGAACACAGGACACACCCCACGACATCGCAGAGCCCTCCGCGCTGGCAACGCACGGGATATTATTGTTGGGGAGACTTTAACAACATCATCCAATGCTACATTCTTCACCCAGCCACCAATGCTGCTGGCAGACACCAGCAATATTTCCAGAGGTAAAATTGCTAAGCAAGGAGACTCACACACCTGTTGGCGCCAACCTTGACCTTACTTTCGGGACAAAAGACAGCTCGCAGCAGGGAGCTAAATGGAAATTCATTCTAGCCTTGTCAGTGACCACTATGCATTGATCACCACCTACATCATCAAGAGACTCCCCACAGTCGTGGTGCCTCCCAGATTGGGACCGTAACAAAGGCCAACTGGAAGGTACTTCAGGATTATCTTCCATGACTGGTAGGCCACATACACTATCCTAAGGACTCTGATATGGCTGAAGGGAACTATCACTGTTCTCCATCCATGCAGCAGAGAGTGCAATTCCAAAGAAGTCTTAGATACCCATTGCAAAAGAGACTGTTGGTGCGGGAGCAGAACTACCACATCAACTCCTTTTAGGATGCTATACAGGCGTAAACCCTTCAACAGAAACAGGAACTCTGAGGGCCATTGTGCGACATGCCCACAGTCTCTCCCTCAGAAATAAATATTTACAAAATGGCTGGAGCGGTGCTCACATTCGGGCATCGCACCCACCTTATTGAGATATGGGGGCAAGTTTAACATCAAACGGCAAAAGCAAGGAGCCACCCAGCACACTCCGAATCGTAGCCCAGACTGAGAAACTGGTGGAGCTCTCCACACTTCGAGGGGAGCCTCACTTCGCTCCCATCGTACATCCAGCATATACAATGGAATTCTTTCTGCCACAACGCTAGTTAATGATACAAATTGCATGTGGTGTGAATATCTATCCTGATGAAGACCTCACGGACTTGAACTCCTACTTGCCATTAAGACCACAGGTGATCAATGCCCGGCATTGATGGCGTCAGTACTCCATGATTGGCACGGGCTGGTCAGAGTGGATGGGAGGCAATACTAGAACGTCATAACAAAGTCATTGAGGGCCGGGGAACACTCTCGGCTGCTTGAAAGAAGGCTACCATTGTACCAATTCTCAAAGCCCAAGTACCCAACATATGAGACCCATATCGCTGGACCAGCTGTTTTGTCAAGACTGCTGAGAGGGTGGTGTTAAAGCACCTACTATGAACCTTGGGACCGCCACTCCAACACATATTTGGCTTCACAAAAGATGTGGGCACTGCACAGAATGTATAACCATCCTACTAAGCCAGATTGCTGATAGTATCAAGAAACCTAGGTATCATCGTCCCCTACCTCGACCTTGAGAATGCATTTTAGCTAGACAGCTCCCACAGCAATTCTAGCAATAACTAGCTTGGAAGGGGATCAGGACGCCTCCTGGCCTAGAGTCCTACCCCAGAAGAGGACTCCTGTGTAGCTTCCAGGGAACAACTACTCTTTCCTGCAAAACACTAAAAACCAGCATGCCACAAGGGGGTGTGCTCAAGTCCTAACTCTGTTCAACATACTTATGCAGGAACTTGTGACCTTCCCTTCAAGTGGCACACACCTCCTCAGCTATGATTATGACCTTGCATTCAAAGTGAATGGGAAAGGCAATTTGGAGTGACAGGCCCAGAGAACTTTGGACCTAATAACACAGCCTTGCAAAGAACTAGGCCTCAAGAATCTCGGCCGAGAAATCTCTGCAATGATGATCAAGGGACCTGATCCTGTGAATAGATTATTATTCAGGATATAGAACTTGGTGACAGGCTCCTACTATACCTCAGAATCAACATTGATAACAAAGTTACCTACAGAAACAGGCCGAGTTTGTCAGCTCCCGTGCTGTGCTCAGACTCAACTCCAAGATAGCCAGACGAGGCTCCGTTCAGGAGCGAGCAAAGAAGTCTTCGTTCGTACTATATACAACTGAGCGCTGGGTCTTTGACTACGGTGCACTGGCATTGGCTTATATCTGTTTCCACAGAGCAGGTAAAAGGTGGAGGTCGTACAATACCAGACGATAAGAACCATACTCAGGGCCCCCAATTGGACCAACACAGTATGTTCTCAGATTTGAGGCCCGGCTTCCTCACCTTGCTGACAGAAAAGATACATAAATGCCTGTAAAGTAGCCACGATTCTGCACCGGCAGCAAGGTACCCCACTGAGAAGACGGATATTGGCAACCATGACTCAAGATCCAACTCTCTTCGCGACTACTCCTGTGAGTCTTTTTTTTCAACTGCTGGGCCAAAGCTGCTGCCTATACAACTACTCTTTGAGAAGATTGTGAGCTTTCTGTTGCTGGATATTAATCCACCATCTCTTTGGTCCAATCCGGCTGATGTTTGCGTCATGCAACTACCTACCTCAAAGCATCTCTGCAGTCAAACAACCCTCAGCCAATCATGTGAAACAAGCATGGCACTAGCAGAGGGATGCACAAGTGTACATTTACACAGGTGCTCTGTCCACCTTGACAAGAAGAGAGTAGCTGCTGGACTGCTCCACCATGGTTTACACACAAAACTGCGACTCCCTGACCACTGCACGATTCTTAAGCTGGCTGGTGGTGATTTTAGTCAGGCATAGACTCAACCTGTTATATAGTTGACTCCACCCTGCAATCAAATGCCTTCCCATCCCTCAAGCAAAGACAATGTTCACTTTCATCACATCGATTCTGACATAATACAACCTTAGAAGTTCAGGGAAACAGATCGAACACTGATTTGGATCCTCAGCCATGCTGGCATCGGGGAAATGAGGCGGCGGATGATGCAGCCAAGGCAGCAACGATTATCCTCATGCTGGGATTACAGTCCACATAGCCTACGCCAGACCAAACTGGAAAGCCGCCAGAGCAATAAACTAATGGGAAGAAGGTCCCTTGGGTGATCCCCATCTGAACAGCAGTATCGAGCAGCGAGTTAGGGAGAACCCATCCATATGAATAGATCTAAGTCAGAGCGCAGTGTTAACCCCACCCATCGGCATTCGTTTAGGGCTTTCCCACAGCCATGATGATGTTAGAAAACTCAGAGATGTGCAGCATGTGTCCAGCGCCCCCTAACACAAAATCTCTGAGTGCCAAGTTACTGAGGAACACTCTGCAGGCAACTAGCACTGGATGTCCACCTACCCCAGAAGGACCCAGAGAAGACTTTGTTACCCTAGACTACAATGATAACGACATATCCTCCTCCTCCTCACTAGAGTCTACAGTTAGGAGCGCATGTGTGCATATGCATACTCTGAATGTAAGTGTATAATGCGTCCAGCATACACATGTGTATGATCCTATGTTCCCATATTAAAGCGAAGTTGTTGCTTACGAGAAACGCATCATATGAACTGACCTACAGTGCTTGAGCATCATGACGTTGCGAACATTGCAGAAACTTTCTCCCTCGGGAGCCAGAGATGGGTCATCGCAAGATGACCATGACCCCCATGGCCAGGACCTGGGCTAGCGAACCATTATAAATACATACTCATCAGGGCCAGTTGTACAATGCAGAAAAGAACTTGGGAATTAAGATAAGCATAACCCTTAAACCAAGACAGCATGCCTAAGCCTAAGGCTAAATCATTAACTTGGGATTTATATGAAGAAGTGGTAAGTAACAGAAGCCAGCATTTATACTACAGCTTGTATACATCATTATTAAGATCTCAGATATGCAGCTCAGTTTCTGGTCTCCATAGTACATGCATGGATACTAATTCAGCGAGAAATGACAAAGTTGATATATAGCGTTAGAAATCTTCCTTAAGAAGAAAGACTGAGACCCTTTAAACTACATCACTTGTAAAACGAAGAATGAAGGAGACATGGATCGAAGTGTACAAGTGGAAGTGTTATTAACAAAGGGGCTATAAATAAGGTGCTTGAGGATATCCCCTCTAAGAGAGAACCCGCAATAATGGAATTCAAATTAGGACACGTTTAGATTTAAAAACATAGGAAAGTTGTGGTTTGGAAATAGGGTAGTTGATGAGTGGAACAGTCTGCCCTAGTTGGTGATTGAAGCTAAAACGTTGGGTACTTTCATATATAGGTGGACAATTACACAGTAAGAGAGGTAAATTTGAGTGGAGACTTGCACCTGAGTAAATAGATTTATCAAAGGTTGGTCATATATTCTGTTAGGTAGGTTGGATTGTAATGGACCGCCCAGTATAGGCCCCAACAAGCCGACTGCCGCGTGGTCCCCCTTTCTTATGATTTAAAGTTATCCCCAAAATTCAGAGCGGCCTAGTTTTTTTCCTAAAATTTTTGACATATAAACTTGAAAAAAGACTTGAAAAGGATGTGTCAGCAGTGTTCCTAGTTTTTCAGGATCTTTTGAGAGAGGTTGGGAATTTGAGCAGGACTGGCACAAAAATTTAAAAAATTGTTTTAAAATTTGCTCATTGGGAGCAGTGAAAATGGGTTGGTCAAATAGTTTTGTTTATGAGTTTTGCTTTCAGAAAGATTTGCTGGCATGGGCCAGTAGGCCTTTATTTGAGGTGGGACTGACAGCCTCATATACTATTTCTCCAAGAATGATGGTTCATACACCTCAATAATTTCATCACGCTCGATAAATAAATTATTCACGCTTTTTGGATCGACCCCATGCCCAGCCCTTCTGGGTTGGGTAAGGGCCAGAGCCAGAGCTTGCAGCTCATCGGATTGTTATTCCCATTAGCCGCCCTGTGGCAGGGATGGCAGATCAGAGAGGCTTAGCTTCTCTTACGAGCCCCGTGAGGGTGGGGAATGTGGCTTGGCCTGGGGACAGTTGGTCCAAATGACGAGGAGGTACTTGTACCTCGTCCCATGGCAGACATTAGTCTGAGAAAGGAAGCCAAGGCCGTGATCGGGCCGGGAGAGTACCGGCGAATCAAGAAAAAGAAGAAGAATTCACGTTAGAGTAACTCACATAGCACCTGAGCGAATGACCTGATCTCACGTCTTATATATGCCATCCTCCGGCGATTCTCTTATCATCATACGTGTTAAGATTGTCAAAGTCATCGATTAGACAAAGTGTTTCAGAAATGGTTCTTTTGGACGGCAATTTAAACTGTCGATTAATGGAAGTTTTTTGGTGATTTTTATTCAAAAAGCTTTCAGCCAGAGACGAGAATCGGGTTTCGAAGATTTAGTCGAATTTGAACTTCGTTTACTGAATGAATGTAAAAAACTAGACACGAAGATAAAACACAGACCAGGGAAGGTGAACTCCTTGAACCAAACGTGGAACTCCTCGGCCATTCCCCAACTAACAAGACGTCCAGCAATTTATATCTTAAGTGAGGTGGAAAAAAAATGGAATTCAGTGAGCGGAAAAGGATTTTCGTCTGCATGAGTGTCCTAACTGCCTCAACTTTTAACACTTACTAGGCAAATTTAGCGCAATACCTTCTCCGGGTGCCATACTCGAGCAGCCCCAAGATGAAAAGCAGCTTGTTTGCCCGCGACTAGAACACCCACCCTTTACAATACTTCACTGCAACAAGACTTTCAAATATTAAAGTAGGCTCGAGAGAGATTTATTCACAAAAACAAGACGTTCGTGCAAGTAATCTGACGAATCGCAGGTTCCAGGAAAAAGGGTATGCTAGCATGTAACAATTTACTTCTGGACACCCAGTTGTCTCACCAAAAAAGGAGATGTTTGCTCTAGAAAACTCCAGTGCCCACACTGTTCCAAAGGTTTCACATACAAATGCCGGCTTGAGCGCCCATCATTTTGCTAACCATTCAAACAGAGGAGTTAAGAATTCAGGATCAGGAGATCTTGCCGCTCAAAAAGTGAAAAAATGTAGCATTCTTCAGAGCGGTTGGTGGAATAATGATGAAAAGAGAGTAGAAAGGGGAAAGAAAAAGTTAGCTTTGAGAGGTTTTTGCAAAGTAGAAGTGATGCAAAGAGGGAAGAGTATTTGGAGAAAAAAACAGGGGTTTAAGAGAGTGGTGGGAGGGAAGGGGTGAGATGAAATAAACAAATTTTGTTGAAATAAGAAAAAGTTTTGGAGTGAGATTAATAAGTTGGGGAAGCTAGGGAACAAATGGATCTGACAGTTAAAAATGGGAGAGAAGAGTTATTAAATGAAGAATTAAAGGTATTGGGAAAGATGGAGGGAACATTTTGAAGAATTGTTAAATATTGATGAAGATAGGAAGCTGTGATTTCGTGTATAGGGCAAAGAGGAATAACATCTTGTAGGATGGGGAAGAGCCAGTTGTGAGTGTAGGGAAGTTTGTGAGGCAGTGGGTAGAATGAAAGGGGGTAAGGCAGCTGGGATTGATGGGATAAAGATAGAAATGTTAAAAGCAGGAGGGAATATAATTTTGGAGTGGTTGGTGCTATTATTTAATAAATATATGGAAGAGGGTAAGGTAACTAGGGATTGGCAAAGAGCATGCATAGTTCCTTTGTATAAAGGCAAAGGGGATGAAAGAGAGAGCAAAAATTATAGGGGGATAAGTCTGTTGAGTATACCTGGTAAAGTGTATGGTAGAGTTATTATTGGAAGAATTAAGAGTAAGACGAAGAATAGCATAGCAGATGATCAAGGAGGCTTTAGGATAGGGACGCTGTGTGTGGACCAAGCGTTTACAGTGAAACATGTAGGTGAACAGTATTTAGATAAGGGTAAAAAGGTTTTTGTGGCATTTATGGATTTAAAAAAGGCGTATGACAGGGTGGATAGGGAGGCAATGTGGCAGATGTTGCAGGTGTATGGTATAGGAGGTAGGTTACTGAAAGCAGTGAAGAGTTTTTGTGAGGACAGTGAGACTCAGGTTAGAGTATGTAGGAGAGAGGGATATTATTTCCCAGTAAAAGTAGGCCTTAGACAAGGATATGTGATGTCACCGTGGTTGTTCAATATATTTATAGAAGGGGTTGTAAGAGAAGTGAATGCTAGGGTCTTGGCAAGGGGTGTGGAGTTAAAAGATAAAGAATCAAACACAAAGTGGGAGTTGTCACAGTTTCTCTTTGCTGATGACACTGTGCTTTTTGGAGATTCTGAAGAGAAGCTGCAAAGGTTGGTGGATGAATCTGGTAGGATATGTAAAAGAAGAAAATTAAAAGTGAATGTAGGAAATTATTATTATAATCAAAATGAAGCGCTAAGCCACAAGGGCTATTCAGCACTGCGAATGTAGGAAAGAGTAAGGTGATGAGGATAACAAAAAGATTAAGTGACGAAAGACTGGATATTAGATTGGAGGGAGAGAATATGTAGGTAAATGTATTCAGATATTTAGGAGTGGACGTGTCAGCAGATGGGTCTATGAAGGATGAGATGAATTATCATACAATTGCTGAGGGGAAATGGGTGAGTGGTGCACTTAGGAGTCTGTGGAGACAAAGAACTTTGTCCGTGTAAGCAAAAAGAGGAATGTATGAGAGTTTAGTTGTACCAACACTCTTGTATGAGTGTGAAGCATCGGTGATGAATGCTGCAAAAAGGGAGAAGGCTGGAGGCAGTGGAGATGTCATGTCTGAGGACAATGTTTGGTGCGAATATTGTGCAGAGAATTCGTAGTTTGGAAACTAGGAGAAGGTGTGAGATTACCAAAACTATTATCCATAGGGCTGAGGAGTGGTTGTTGAGGTGGTTCAGACATTAGAGAGAATGGAAAAAGACAGAATGACTTCGAGAATGTATAAATCTGTAGTAGAGGGAAGGCGGGGTAGGGGTCGGCCTAGGAAGGGTTGAAGGGAGGGGATAAAGGAGGTTTTGTGTGCGGGGGGCTTGGACTTCCAGCATGCATGCATGAGCTTATGAAAATAGGAGTGAAGGGAGACAAATGGTTTTCAATACTTGATGTGCTGTTGGAGTGTGAGCAAAGCAACATTTATGAAGGGATTCAGGGAAACTGGTAGGCCGGACTTGAGTCCTGGAGATGGGAAGTACAGTGTCTACACTCTGAAGGAGGGGTGTTAATGTACAGTTTTATAACTGTAGTTTAAAGCACCCCTCTGGCAAGACAGTGATGCAGTGAATGATGATGAAATTTTTTTCTTTCTTGGCCATTACTTGGGCAAAATCCCAAGGGATGTTTGGTGAGAATGCTAACCTATCCTTAGACGACTCTAATCTCGGAAGAGCCCATTTGTTTTAGGAAAACTGGCCAGAGCCTTTGTAAATTTAGTGAGCAGACCCAGATCAAGCTTTTCCCATTCGAGGGGTTCAGGATTACCGATATATCTGTTTCCATGCCTGGTGACTGTCCTTTTGAGAGGAACAGCGAAAGACCCTTCATTGAATTTCGCTTTTCAGGCAGCCGTTGGTAAATGCTCTTCAGATCACCTAAATCAAGCATAAAGTTAAAAATGACTGCTTAATTTGTTTCTGAGACTAGTTGGAGACAGAAGGTAGGAAACAGTCAGACAGCTTAGTGGTTTCAAAAATTAGACCTCAGATATTAAATATAGCTCGTAACACTTCATTAGGAGGTTACTTAAGAATTACTATAACCATTATATAGATCTTAAAGAATTCTATTGGCCAAAATTAAGGCAGGAGTGAAGAATCATATCCCGTGTTGCCCAGAATGTCAGCAAGTAGGGAAAACCCGGACATTCCATTAAACCTGCACCTCTCCAGCCTATACCTATGATGGAGAAACCCTTTTTCAGATTTAATTTTAGATTGTGTAGGTCCATACATAAGTCCAAGTCTGGGAATCGGTACCTATTTTTCCATTATGGATAGAGCAATAGATACCCAGAAGAAATCCGCAATGCTTTAACGAAGTTTATCTTTGCTCTGGTATTCCCACATCTATTCAAAGTGATCAAAGGGACTAACTTTTACTGCAAAGCTTTAGAGAAGCATTAACTAGGCTAGGAAAATCCACAACTTATCCACTGCCTATCATCATCAGTCCCAAGGAGCCTTGGAAAGATTCTTCATACTGGGATGAATCACTACATTTACTGCTGTTTTCAATAAGAGAAACTGTGCAGGAGTCTACCGGGTATAGTCTGTTTGAGCTGATCTTTGGGCACAATGTACGAGGCCCTCTTTGGGTGCTCAAGGAAGGATGGCTGGGAGATGACGTGTGCTGAACTCACCACAACTCATCTTCAAGGTTGCAAATGGCACGTTAGATGGCTATGGCTAACTTAAAGGCAGCTCAAAACGAGATGAAAAAGAGATATGACAGAAATTCACAGTTTAGCTCCTTCCATCCAGGAACAAGGTTTGGTGAAGGAACCTATACCTGGCCCACCTGAAAGCTAGATTACGGGACCTATGCAAATTGTAAGTAAATTACCTGATGTAAATTATGTGGTGTCTCCCCCTTTACAAGGGCATCAAAATCTAAAACTTAACCCCATTAATCAAATTCAAACATTTAATTCACCAGACAAAGTCCGTAATGGCTCTTTCCCCTGCCTCTAATCCCGACTCTTTACACTCTATTCTGAATTAATGTAAAGCTTCTATATTCAGTCCTCCTCAAGGACCCTAGCCCTTTAATGGTGGGCTATCTAAGATTCAAGTAACAAGTTTAACTGCGCTGCTACAATCTTACCCTGGATTTTTTTTCGGATGTGCCGAAAAAATGCACATTAGGTTATCATAATGTGATGTGGGTAACTCTAATCCTATTAAACTCTTCCAGTACACAGCCAATCCTGAAAAACAGAGGTTACTTCAGCAGGAGGTAAAATTTCTGTTAGGCATGGGTTAGTGGGGGAGTCGTCTAGTCCAGGGCTTTCACCGTGTATCCTTGTTAGAAAAGCTGATGGAGGTTTTTGAATGTGGACAGACTAACGTAAGGTGAATGAGGTCACAATTGCAGATGCTTCTCTCTGCCACATCTGGATGATGTAATGACTTTGTGGTAAGGCTACTTTTGCATCCATGTTTTGATTTCCTTAAAGGTTACTATCAGGTACATTTGACAGATAAAGTGAAGGAAATATCTGCCTTCGTAATTCCAGGAGGTCATTATCAATATACAGGAACCCCTTCGGGATGAAAAACCGCCCTTTTCATTCCAGAACTTATCCATCAGGCTATTAAAGAATTTAAGGCACGGCAGCATACATGGATGACTTGTGGTTATCGGATACTTGGGGTCAACACATGTTTAGGCTTAAAGCTCTCTTTGAGACCTTTCAGAGTTTCCACTTAACTGATAACTTATCTAATTTTCCTTTTGGGCCCGGCTACTGCTACTTTTTTGGGCCATGAATTTGGGAATGGTAAAGTCGCTCCTAAATTTGCTAAAGTTCTTGCCCTAAAAATTATTCAGTTCCTCATGATAAGAAATCTCTTCAGTGTTTCCTAGGGATGATTTAAAATTTTACAGAATATTCTGTAAAAATGTCTCAGATATTGTAGTCTCTCTTACTTCACTTACCAGCCACGAAGTTCCCTTTAATTGGACCCCAGAATGTCAAAATGCTTTTATGATAGTAAAAAGATTGCTTTATACTGAACCCATTCTTTCGTCTCCAGATTTCTCCAAACCTTTTTTATTACAGGTTGATGCTTGCTTGTCCCCACTGCTTGTATTGTTGTGGTTGCTTGCTTATTCCGACTGCTTCTGTTGTAGTGGATGCTTATTTGTTCCCAAAGCTTGTATTGTAGCAGTTGCTTGCTTTTTCCCTCTGCTTGTAATGTAGTGGTTTCTTGCTTGTCCCCACTGCTTGTGTTTGAGTGGTTGCTTCTGTGTTCTCACTGCTTGTATTGTAGTGGATGCTTGCTTGTTATCACTGCTTGTATTGTAGTGGTTGCTTGCTTGTTCCCACTGCTTGTATTGCAGTGGTTGCTTGCTTGTTCCCTCTGCTTGTATTGTAGTGGTTGCTTGCTGTTCCACTGCCCTTTCATTGTAGTGGTTCCTTGTTTTTCCAATGCTTGTATTGTAGTGGTTGTTGCTTGTCCCACTGCTTGTATTGCTTTTTGGCTTGCCCGGTCCCCCTGCTGGTATTGTAGTGGTTGCTGCTTGTTCTATCTAGGCTGGAATATTGCTGCTCATTAACGCCACCTTTCAAGGCAGGTGAAATTTCTGACCTAGAAAATGTACAGAGAACCTTTACGGCGAGCATAAGGAGATAAAAAACATCAATTACCGGGAGTGCTTTATTTCCTGAACCTGTACTCCCCGGAACACCGGGGAGAGATACATGATTATATACACCTGGAAAATCCTAGAGAGAATAGCACCGAACTTGCACACGAAAATCACTCCTTACGAAAGCAAAAGACTCGGCAGACGATGCAACATTCTCCCAATGAAAAGCAGGGTGCCACTAGCACGTTAAGAGACAATACAATAAGTCTCAGGTGCCCAAGATGTTCAACTGCCTCCCAGAATTCATAAGAGGGATTACAAATATTCCCCTGGCTGTCTTAGAGTGGGCACTGGACAAGCATCTAAAGTTCAGATCCTGACAAGCCGGGCTGTGATTCGTACGTTGGATTGCGTGCAGCTAGCAGTAACAGCCTGGCTGATCAGGCCCTGATCCACCTGAGTCGAGGTACAGTCCGGGCAGCGGGGGGGTTGACCCCCGCAACTCTCTGCAGGTAAACTCCAGGTAAACTGCTTGTATTGCAGAGAATGCTTGCTTGTTCCCACTGTTTGTATTGTAGTGGTTGCTTGCTTGTTCCCACTGCTTGTATGTCAGTGGTTGCATGTTTGTTCCCACTATTTTGTATTTTAGTGGTTGTTTGATTGTTCCATCAACTTTTTAAAGTAGTGGTTTGCTTGTCGCTACTGCTTGTTATTGAAGTGGTTGCTTGCTTGTTCCCACTGCTTTTATTACAGTGGTTGCTTGCTTGTCATCACTGCTTGTGTTTAGTGGTTGCTTGCTTGTTCCCACTGCTTGTATTGTAGTGGTTGCTTGCTTGTCCCCACTGCTTGTATTGTAGCAGTTGTTTGCTTGTTTCCATTGCTTTTATTCTCATGGATGCTTGTTATTCCCTGTTACGGTTTGAATTTTAATCTTTAGCCAGGTTAAGGCACTCCGTAACAATACACTTCATAGAATGAGATACTTCCAAACTTAGAAATGTAAGACACAAATAATAGTTACTCAGTCTTTACTGGTTTATTTTTATTTAAAAGCTTAAATATTTCTTAGATATTCATAAATATCTATTAAATATCACTTCGTCAGAAACTTTTATTCACATAAGAAAACACTTAAATAGAATGTACATCACAGACCCCCTTCTTATGGTCACTACACTTGTTAATGATCAGTGGAATATTACTGCTTCCTCAATAATGACATTACTGTACACGAGTATATACATTGAGAAGGAACACTTTCACTGAGTAACTCCCTGGCATAAGGAATATATCACTTAAAGTTCTAAACTTGACACAGGTCGTCACATCGTAAACTGAGGGTAACAGTAAATAACTGTCCGCAGACTTCACTTCAGAATAAACCTCAAGCTGGTTCAGGAGTTTCTACAACAAAATTCTATATCCAAGTGAGAATAAGGTGGAGTACTGGAGGGGTAGCTCAGTCAATGCACACTGAGTCGGCAGAGAGAGCTAACTGAATTAACACAGTTAATCCCTACATGACATCAACTCGCCAAAGGGGAGAGGGAAGAGTAGACTAAACTACCCTCCAAGGACAACCCTTTTTTCAATCTTACCAGTGTTACCTACCTCCCAACACTTATATATT
>NC_069492.1:614961-628389 GCF_026875155.1 Cherax quadricarinatus | reverse complement strand
TATTTTTAAAAAAACATGTTTAGGCGGGGAAAACATATCGTGAGGGAAAAGTTAAATAGATAGGAGTAGAGAGGAGTATATAGTCATAGTTTCATTCCCGGCTACTTTTTTTAAGGTGGGGTAAGTCAAGCCCCAGCTATTCCCCGCCTTTTTTTTCCCCCCACCCCGAAAGGATAGTTTGACTGCCGGCTCTTGTTAAGGTAGGGTCATTTTCTCCGCAACCCCTTTCCCCCTCCTTTTCCCCCCCCCCCAAAGGGCGACGTTTTTGGGCCTGGCCCAAACATAATCACTAACCACAGCCCCCAGCACACTGTAATAATGCCTCCCTTTTGTATTTTAGGGGTTTTTTATTGGGTTTTTAAGTTTCACTTTTGACCATAATAAATTTTCCCTTTCAGTCTTTCCAGGCGATTTTAAATAATCCCCAAATCTTTTAGTTTTAAACTTATCATGGAGGGTTTTTTAAAGCATGGGAACCCTGTCATCTTTCCCTTGGATGACAGAGAGGCACCTCCCAAATCAACGAAAAGAATGAGGGAAGGGACTAACGGAATTTCCCCTTTTTTTGGATTTAAATACCTGTGAACCTGTATAAATTGCAGGACGAAACCCCCTCATCTTTGCAGTGGTAAAAAACCTGTTTTCCCCTGTCACGGGATAGAATCTCAAGGCATACTCTTTCTATTCTTTAAATTTCCTGAGGAGGAGCCCCTGGAAATACTGTTAAGTTGTTACGGGTGTAACCTTCACATTTCTAATTTTGACAATAAAAAATAAAAAAAACAATACCAGAGCCCATAAATTTAAAAGTAAACTCATCCAATAAGACAATACTATAGTAAACAACACCAAAATAGAAACACATTTTTCCAAACTAAGTGGGATTTGACCGACAATGATAATACTACAAAATTACCTTCAAACTCCATAAAAGGAAAACTAGCCCACTGTCAGTGTCTAGAAAAATCAATCGACTTTAAAATAAAATTTTGGGAAATATGAAAAAAGAGCTTTTTAAAGACATTTACAACCAAAAAAAATAACGACTCTATTTACACACATATACATAGATATAAATTTATTCCAAACTAACCGTGACCTTTAACTCATAAAATTTTACAATATATATAGCAATATACATTTGTTTGATGGGATTTAAGTCACGGGGCTACCAGAAAATACTCCGTCCAAGGATAAAAAAACCTAATAATTCTATTTTACCTTCCTTACACTTTCTCTACCCAAACCAACCTTTCTTATTACTTCACACCAACACAACCTTTTTTTCCCCTACACCAAAAACCCCCTTCTTAAACCTTTCCCCCAAACCCCTACTAATTACCTCCACCAAAACAACCTTACTTTTTACCCCCACCCCAAACACAACCACTTTTTACTCCACACCCAAAAAAACCTCTTATTCTCTCACACCAAACACAGCCTTACTTATTACTCTCCACCAAAACAGCCTTACTTTTTACTCTCACACCAAACACCCTTATTTTCTCTCACACCAAAAACAAACCTTTCTTTTACTCCACACCCCCAAAACCCCGCCTCAAACACATACGAGAGACCATCCTTTTTAAACTTTTTTAGTCTTTAAAAAATTCCAAAAACCCGGGAAACAGGGGAAACAAAGGTGGGGAATTGGAAAACTACCCCTCCCAAGTTTCCCAAACCCAACAGCTTTTTTCTACATTGGTTCAAATCCCTTTGATGCTATATACCGGTCCCTTCTTTTTTCCCCAGCTGCCCCGGGGGCCCCCAAGTTTTACGAAAAAAAATCTGTTTAAAACTAACCCCCCAAAGCCCTTTCGCCATCACCCAGGACCCCCCCCACTTTTAAACTAAGGCACAAAGGGGAGAAAAAGGGCCCCCCCCCCCCAAACCCCCCAAAAAACCCGCTCCCCAAAAAAAATTTGGGCATAAAAAAACATTTTCTTCTATCCCACAATCGTTTACGGGGACGGAATTCGCGAAACCTCGTGTAAAACAAAACAAAAACCCAAACGGCAAGAGTTATAAAAAAAATTTTAAAACCCGTTTCACTAACTACGGGTCGCCAACAAAAGATCCCCCAGAACGGTTTCCAAATATAAGGGCCCAAATTTTACAACAAAAAGGGGAACTACAGCCCGGTGCCACGTCAGTTTCCCATAGTCCCGAACTAAGATATCAATTTACCCTCGCGGATTCGAAAAAAAACGGGTAACCCACGCGCAACATTCTACCCATATTTTGGCGAAAAACCCCCTTTAAACCCCCCCCCCCGCAAAGGTACTGATATTCTCGTAACGGTTTAACCTCCACCGCAGGTATTGAAAACATATGTATGCTTGACTAAAAGGGCAAGCATTGATGCAAAAAAAATTAAAAAACCCAAAAACCCCTTTGCAAAACACTTACAAAAACCCACGCTTGTAACCAGCAACAACGACTTCCCCAGAAAACCAAAAACACACGCCCCAATAAACGTTTTCTCATCTCTTGGGCACAAAAAAGAAACCCCCCCCCGCAAAAACATGCCACACTTTAGTAATAGGATGGAGTTAGTAAAATATCACCCGTTGGGGGGAAATTTTCCCCTTAAAACTCAGCATACCCCCACCCGGATTCCCTAAACAACCACCCTCGTAAAAATTGGTACAAAAGTCCTTCAGTACTACTAGCCGCATGAATTAAAACCCCATATTTTCAAAGATTATGCCCCTTTCCATTTGGGGATTTGGGCCTCGTTGCCACGGGCCCAAAAGTAAAAGTCCCCGACTTATCCTTATTACATATCATACCTGTTGCCCCCGCTAAAAGTGGGCACAATAAAGATCTACGGGAGACAAACTACAGGCATCTGTAAGCTTTAGTGGTTTTTATCATCAACATAGCCAACAATATAGATGGGCCTACCACACTGCCCATTACATGGATGCTGCTCACACCCAGCTGCCAGTGCCCAATACAATGGTTCCTCATAAATAGGAAATAAAATTTGCGATAATGGGCACCCCTGGTGAATCCCATGATGTAAGGATACAGTCGTACCTAATTTCCCATTCACCTGGACGCGTAAACTCGCGTCAGTATTTAATGACATAACCCACTTAATAATCATTCGTGCAAAACCCAGCTGCTCCATTATGATTTTCAACACTAGATGATCAACGTTATCAACGCAGCCTTCCAATCTAACGCCAAAATTCCTAGCCCCCTACCCATTTCACTTTGGTGGACGCGAACAAAATCACCAAGTACCTTTTGGCTTAAATACAGCGATCGTCCAGGAATACCAGCCTGATCTGGATGTAAAACCTTCTCTAGGATGTGTTTAAGGCGATTGCACAAAATTTTTGCATATAATTTATAATCAGTGTTTAACAGGGTAATCGCCCTGCAATCATGTATATCAGTACATTCGTTTTTTTTCGGAACAAGAACCACAATACCTTCTCGCTGAGACCTACTTAAACAACCCCGATTTTTCATACTATTTAATAACCTAACAAGAAACTCACTTAACTCGCCCCAGAATTCTAAATAAAATTCACATGGCAACCCGTCTGACCACGGCGATTTTCCTTTTTTCATGTCCTGCAAAGTTGTCTGTATTTCATCAGCACTAACAGGCCCCATAGCATATAGCTGTTTATCCTCTATTAATTTACTAGTCACCCACGACTTGACGACATCCATGGCAACAGTACGATCTCGACTACCACTAAATGTATCACGGTAAACTATGTCAGCATAAAGACTCATACGATCGGTATCCATTATCGTCATACCCGACGGGAAGGACTCAACCCCATCCCACACCATCAAACCCATTATATTGAACGCCCGACGACGCTGATATTGTTCACGTAGAACATACGCAGATGGTTGGTCTCCCCAAAAGACTTCATCAATTCCCGCCGCAATTTGCTTCCCCTGAAATAACTGATTTTGTAAATCTGATATTTCCGCTTTTAGGGCGGCGAGGTGGTTACCGGATATTCTGCACGTGGCTCGTAACACGCACATAATTGATGCCATAAGTAATTTAACTTAACATAATGTAATTGTATCACCTCTTTACTCATTGCCCGAAAAAAAGGATTTAATACAGGGATTACCCCTTACATCCCACCACTCTAGAATATATATGACACCCATCCCATTATTCCATAATTGAGACCACATCCAACGAAATAAATCATGAATTTCATCTCCGTTTAAAAGACTAACATTTAATTTCCAAAATCGAGGAACGACTTGTGGCAAACCAGCCCAGGCGAGATGTACCAATACCGCACGATGATCAGTAAAATGTTCATCACATGTCTGGACACTCTGTATATCAATAGCATGCGCTACATAGATCCTATCGAGTCGAGTCGTGTAACCCTGTCGGACAAAAGTAAAATCCACCCCACCAACTACATCACCTCCCACGTCGCACAACGGAACCCCTTGCAAAATATCACCCAAAAGTTGAGAATAAAACCCACTACCCCGCGGTTCCACGTCCCGACGTCGTGTAACGCAATTCCAGTCACCTCCCATGACGGTTACCGCGGGTAGCGACCGGAAGTGATACACAAGCGTCTGCTGAAAAAACTGATTTTTCGTACTCGCATCCCTCGCTGCAGGTCCATAAACGCTAATGAATCCGACTCTCATCGTACCCCACCACCTGTCAACGCGCACAAAGCGACAGTCAGACCCAACTTCCCAATGATGTAGCCGAAAAGGACTGTTCTCTCGTATTAACACTGCCACACCACCCTTTAACTGCGGACTATTCACTCCATACACAACATAGCCTCGTATTCTCAATTCACCCACATCCCGATAATTGTGCTCTTGGAGAAACACAACATCAGCCTTAAAAGGACATAAACACTGCTCAAAATCATCTTTCCTGTGAGTCGCCCGTAAACCATTGACATTTATAGTTAAACACTGGAATGTTGCTGGCATTCGCAACACACATTCACTAGTAATACATTGAGACATTGAGCGACATCACCTTCTGTGCCACAAACATCGCCAAGCGGGAGGCTCACCACCCTGGCACTGTCGTCAAAGCCATTAGCCGCAATCGCGGCCCACGACTTTTTCCAAGGTCGTTGTCCTGGTGTCAGTTCATCATCACTACTTGAATTCCCTGCCGCCCGCTTACGGGAGCTCCCGTCGATAACAGTGCGGGCAGCCGTGGTCATGTGTGCATGGACGTCCACGCTAGTAATTATCACAGTGGGTCCGTCTGGAGTAGCAATCGTTGACGGTGGGCTACCAATGCTATTATTGGACGCCACTGGGGTGGATGGTGGCGCTGGACACTCCTCCACCGCACCATACAATTCCGGAAATGATACAGGGAGGTCTAGCTCTACCTCACGAGGTGGAACAACATCAGATGATATTGCTGCGACACCGTCATCAGTAACGCTCATCTCCATACAGGGCAATGTTACACAAGGTGAATCAGGTGTAGTGACAGGTACATCGAGGGAAGGCTGTTGAGGTGTTGGTGTCGGATGAACGCCCTCACCTACCATGGACTCGGGGGCTTGTGTAGGAGCGTCTGATGACACACACTGCTCACCCTGTTGACGGGGACGCCGACGATCACATTGATACGCCATGCGTCCATACACGTCACATAACCGACACATCTTCCTTTGCCCCGGGTAATACACATATACCTAAGTACGGTAGACATGGAGGAGAACAAAAGACGGGATGGCAGTTTTGATGGACATTTTTACTGAAAACGACCCATCAGGTTTACCTTCAAATGGGCCATGGCTCCATACACCTGCATAAGTCTAGTGAATCATCCCAAATTTGGTGAAAATCTTACAGATTGCATGCTCATCAGCTTCGAAAGGGACATTTCGAATCTTGACCCATGTGTAAGTGCGGGACACATCCCGAAGACACACTGCCACAGTTGAGTTCACCTGACAACGTAGATCTTGATAGCGGTGAACAACATCCTCATACACAGTAGTAGTCGTAAACTTGACGAAAACCCGGGAAGCACCATTTACTGAAACACCATAGATGTCATCGTTGGAGATCTTATATGTGTCTTGCAGGATTTGGAGTAGGAGGACGTCAACATTATGATCGAACAAAGATCCCTGCAAAATCTCCATACATACAGTGTTAACTCGTCGGAGGCTCCCCTCCATCTTGTGGGGTAATGTTGATTTTCGCCACCAGAGGGCGAGGCACAGAGCACACAACCACTCAACTCGGTACCTGTGAGGCAACTGAGTAGCATCTGCGCAAAGGTCCACTTGGCCCGAAAGCGAAGAGGACAATGACTAGGACAATTTTTAGTTACCTTGTTTCTCTGTGTTTTAGTATGTACAAGTTTGTGAGAAATCTCGTAATAGTCTGCTAATGCTGCAGTTTCCAGAATATCCGAGGTAGTATGATCGATCAGATATTCTTGTATGTCAGCAGACATACAGTTGTTAAATTCTTCGTGTAGTAACAACTGAACAAGGCTGTTGTAGTTGTTGCACTTGGCAGACCTACACCACCTCTCAAATGCAAATTTTTTCTCACGAGCAACGCTGTATAGCCCTTGTGGCTTAGCGGTTCTTTTTGATTATAATAATAATAATAATTCTCACGAGCAAACTCTACACAAGTTTGATCTTGTCGTCGTTGTAACGTAAGAAATGTGTTTTGATAACTTACAGATAACAAGTTATACGTCTCTAGAATAGTTTGCTTGACAGCATCATAACTAATGTACTTGGCAAATGGTAAAGCAGCAGTACAAGTTTGAGCTCTTCCTGTCAAAGTTGTGTGCAACAAGGTAGCCCAGTGCTTACGTGGCCAGTTCATAGCACGTGCCTGGTTCTCAAACACATCAAAATAGGTGTCTAAGTCACTCTCAAAAAACTTAGGAACCATGGATGCAGCTTTCTGCACATTAAATGTGTCCCGTGATCTATCAGTCTGTTGTCTTCCAAGACAAACATTTTCTCTCTGGAAATCTTCGTTCAATTTCCTCTGAGCCTCTGTTTGTGCAGTCTGCAACATAATGAGGCGTTCAAACCTCTCAAACTGTTCCTGAGAGATAGGACCAGTGGGTAATGGAGGAGTAAGGAATCTAACATGGTCTGGACGGTCCTTAGGTCGGACACTTCGTCCAGCCGTCTCTAGAGAGACTAGATCTGGTCTAAGATAAGTAGATACAGGTGTAGCATACACAGTACTAGCGTGAGGCTTAGTCATACTACCAGCTATACTCTGTACTGATGAGTCAGTGAGGGAAGGAGTGAGCGAGAACTGAACTGTACTAGGCTCAGACACTTCTGCCTCAGTTGCTCTTTCTTCTACTTCATCAAATAGAGTTATACTTCCTAATTGTGACACTAGGCTTTCTAAATCTGAATCATAATCAGACATCTCTGTATGAGCAGGAAACAATATATCTTTAATTAACGCTCTGACAGTTTCTGCGGTGTAATTCCTGTTATACGTTACACCGAGATATTTGGCTACTCGCCAACACGTCTGAAGTTTTAATGTACTTAACTCAGACAAAGTCAGAGTATCAATTAACTGTTTCGCTTTGGCATACATCACGAAAATAATTGTACTACGAGAGAGTGATAATGGGAAACTGTAATCCTAATAGGAATTTTAGTGTTGGTTTTCTTAGAGCTAGAGCTCATAAACAGTATTTCCATCTCCTTGGATCAAAAGACTCAGTCAAGTACATACATCCACCTGGTATGTTGTACAAGACTAAACTCAAAGTCTTCGGATTAGGAAAGTACTCAAAGTGTTTGACCATCAAGTTACTAGTATGTCAAACTAGACAATTTCTCCAACACCTTGGATCAAGAGCCTCCCGGTCAGGCCCCAATTTGTTACAAAAAACGCGATTCTAAAAGCTTAGAGATCTCCAGTGAATACTAGAAAGGACTGCCCTTCTAGCATCCTGCCTGTTACTGGGTTTTCGTAACAATTAGTCAGTATCCTTGTCCAATTATCCATTAGAATTCAGTATGATTGAATAGTGCTTCAGGATTACAACTGGTAGGCTACTAACTAGAGAAATTAAAATTTAATAAATTTATTAAGTATTGTCTAGAGGTATATCATATTAAATTAAATTAATCAATTCAAACAAATTAATAATAATCACTTCTCTCGTATACAATAGTATTGTGCTGAAAGCACATATCACATTTATAATTCTTAAGTACCGTCTGGTACATTAACATTTAATAAGATATTACAAATATGTACAAGCAAGTTTGTGTGTATGTGTGTAAGTGCTCTAAGTAGTTCGCTATGTCTCACGACTCGACTAGACTTAAACAAGTGACTGACGAAGTCCTCAAATAAACTAACTTCTTGACCAACTGGCAGTCAGAACAGTCTGCTTGAACAATAAAAAATGCTAAGCCCAATAGCAATATACAAGCCCTACCCCGAATCAGGAACCAGGGAAAAATAAGCGTTTAGGGCCCACCCAAAGACTTCCACAAAATTTCCAAAAAAAACTCCAAATAACTAGTTCAAAAAAACCCCATTATAAAACAATACATTAAAAGTTGGGCAAGCTAAAAACCTTTATTTTTAATTTATGGAAAAATATAAATAAATATAATCTATAAATTTTTAAAATTTAAAATAAAAAAAAAATAAAAATTTAAAAAAATTAAAATTAATATAATATAAATATATTACTTACTTGCCCCAAAAACCAGGGAAAAAACAAAAAGAAAAACTAATCAAGTGACAAAAAGGGAAACTACAAAATAAATTTCTTCCACCAACAAAAAACAAAAAAAAATAAAAGAAAACAACATTTACTTTTACGAAAATACAAGAAATAAAAAAAAAGAAAGGTAAAAAAAAAAAATTTAAATAAAATAAAAATAAAAAATAAATAAAATTTAAAAATAAAAATTAAATAATTTAAAATTAATAAATAAATAAAAAATAAATACATAAAATAAAAATTCAGGGGGCAACAAGCAACCACACAATACAAGCATGGGAACAAGCAAGCAACCACTAAAAATAAAGAAGTGGAAAACAAGAACCCATTAAATAAAAACAGTGGCAGAAACAACCATACAAAAAGCAGGGAACAAAAAAAACCCACTACAATACAAGCAGTGAACAAAAAAAGCAACCACAACAAAGCAGGGGGAAAAATGCAAAAACTAAAATACAAGCGGGGGGAAAAACAGAAAAACCACTCCCAACAAGATGGAACAAGAACAACCATCAATAAAGCATTTGGGCAACAAGCAACCACTACAAAAAAACAGGGAACACAAAAGAAAAAAATAAATTTAAAAAGCGGGAACAAGAAAAGAACCACCAATAAAAAGCGGGGGAATAAAAAAGAACCAAAAGCCTTGAACCAACCCCCCCAAAATTGGCGGGGCCCCAAAAAGCATTCAAATCCAGTTCCAACCCCCCTTACCCGTGGGGCAAGCTGCAAAACTACAAATCCCAAGCAGGGAACCCGCGCAACCACACAGCAGCTGGGAAACAAGAACCACCATCTTTCAAAAAGGGGGCGCCCCCCATCCCGCTCCAGCACCCTAAATTGTGGGGCAAGCCCCCAAAACCCAGCACTTTTAGCAACAACCCCCATTTAACTTTACGCGCGCAACCCACATACAAAGCAGTGGAAGCAAACAAGCAACCACTAAAAACAAGCAGTTGGAAAAAGCAGAAACCCCTCAAAATGCAATAATGAGACCAGGTAAAATAAGAAAAATTTTATAATGTTTTACCCCACTTAATTTTTATTCCGGGATTTTTTAATATTACAAGTTTAAAGTTTCACTGTTTATAATATTACGATTTAGAAATATCCCCGGGGTAGATGTGTATATAATATTTATGTTTTTTTGAGTTATTGTAGGGAGGTAGAAACAGCTGGCTAAATTTGAAAAAGGTTTGCCCTTTGGAGGGTAGTTTAGTCCCTACTCATCCCTCTCCCCTTGGCGAGTTGGATGTTGTAGGGGATTAACTTGTTAAATTCGTTGATCCCCCCGCCCAGTTTTTTACGGGCCCCCCCAAATAATTTTTCCTTTTGGGAAAAATTTGTTTAGAAAAAAAAAAAAAAATTTAAAAAAAAAAAAAACCCCCAAAAAAAAAAAATTTTTTTTAAAAGTGATATTTTTTCTAACCCGGGGAGTTATTATAAAAGTGTTCCTTCTCATTATGAATTATGGGGTAAAAACGCACAAATGAAAGTCTACTCGAACTTACAATAAATGTAAAGAAATAACAAAGGGGTTGTCCCTGTGGCTGCGGTGAGGACACAAAAGTCACCCCAAATAAAAGGGAAAATTTTTCCGGTGGAGAAGATAAGCCGAAAACTCGGAATAATGAAACCTTAGATGATTATCTCGGTAAATTAGAAAAGGAAAGAGCAAGTAAATCCGAGACTATTTAACCTAACAAATCTCTTCGGAGATATCCCCCCACAGTGCACCATGGGGAAATCCACGATGTGGGCGGCAAGGGGCCCCCTGGTTAAACAACTCCGTATAAGTCAGCCCCTAAGAAATAAAGCTCTGCAGGGGGAAATAAGTTTTCCCGTTTAATCATGGTTTGATTGAACATAGCAAAAAACCCTTGGCTTTACTGGGTCCTTGTTCCCAATCAATGGTTTATTTAGAAGTGTGCAACTACGGAATAAAATTTCCCCAACGGTGGCGAGGATTCCCCCCTTTCCCAGGGTTTACGACCCAAAAAACAGTGTCTCCAGTTTAAATAGTCAGGTCGTTTGGACCCTTTTCAAGGTTATTTTCGTGCCTTATCGCCCCCCACCCGAAGATTTTTCTTTTACTCAGCCTGGAGGCCTTTTTTCTACCGGGTGAGCCCTTTGGCTCTGCAACGCCGCCGCCTTCCAGAGGCTTATGAAAAGGCTGACGACGACTTGGAAGGGAAAGGGAAACCACCTAGATCTGTAGTATTCGCGATGAATGGCCCAAACCGATTCGGGTGGGGGCGCTCTTGAAAAAGGGAGAAAAGAACACCATTTCACCGCAAACCCCTTTCCAAGAGTGGTTTGGTCGGCCCGGATAAAATATCGGGGTTTATTAGGACAAGGAACAGTTTCCCCGTCAATGCAAAGATTCTTGCTATTGTAGATTTTCCCCCTCCACAAAACAAGAAAGGTGTAAGAGGTTCCCAAAGATGGCCGGTACTCCCCTTTTTGGGCCCAATTTTTTGAAGTGGGGGTGCCCCTGTTTGAATTACAAGTCTAAAGTTCCTTTTAAATGGCGGCTACAAGTGAGTAGCCTTTACTCGTCTTTAAATGTCTACTTGGTTCCCCTCCAGTTCACAGACCCGGGGGTTTAAAACTCCCTTTTTCTTTTACAATGGATGCCGCGGTATGCACGTGCCCGTTCTTCTACAACCTTCCCCCTTTTGCTCTTTTACACCCATCTGTTATTTTTCTGCAAAATTGAAACCCCCCTCAATTTAAGTTTGCAAGTTTAAAAGGAGGCACTAGCATTGGTTTTTCCTGGAAACACTTTTAGGTTTATCTCGGGACTACCCTCATAAATTAGAGAAAAAAAGATCAACTCCCTTAAAACCCTTTTTAAAAACCATGTCCCTTTTGGGTACAACCTTTTCTGTAATATTAAACCATATTGAGGGGCTGATTACGTGATTTCTGACATGTCCCCTCCTTAAAACATGTTTTTTGAATTTTAGTTTACAAAAAGGGAATTTTGGTACATTTTTGTAAGATGCATTTGTTTAATGGTTTTTTAATGCTATTTGTTTACTTACAGTTATGTGATTCTTGTAACCACGAGGGACCGTCACGTAAGCCCCCAAAAGTATCCAAACTTATTCTGCGGGGGATGTCTTGTTGTTTACCCTGATTCTCCTGTACCCCAAGGGGGCACTTAAGGCCTCATATGGGAAAAAGGGCCCCTCTACCAGAAGCTATGGGTTTCGTGGTGTCTAACATACTGTTGGCGCCCCAAGGCTTTTAATTTTCTTTTTGGAGAAGCATCATTTGCCAGGGCTTTGTCAGAGGGAAGACATGTATTCTGTTTTATTCATTTTTTAAGTCCTCTTTTACGGCGAAGTTTAGTCGTCGAAAGGGGGGGGGGGTTATGACCAAAGGGCATAATAGATTAATTTTTATATGTATTTCTGCTTAATATTTTCTCGGGGGTTTTTTTTTTTGTAAATTAATGATTCCACTAGTTTTATAAATGTCTGTTTTGGAAATCCCCGGGAGATGATATATATATATATGTCGTGCCCCAATAGGCGAACCTCGATCTTGGTTTAAAATTGCAAGCCATTGCCAAAAAAACAAGGAAAAATTTTTGGTATGCAATAAAATTTTGCCCAAAAAGATTCTGAAACCCAAAGAGAAAAATAATTTATGGTTTAGTATTAAATTATTTTTTACAAATCTAAAAATATTTATTTTGGGTTTGGCTAAAATAAATTGTTTTTGTTTTATAAAGGTTTGGGAAGTTTTCAAAAATTCTTTTGTGCAAAAAAAAATTTTTTTTTAAAATTTAAAATTAAGAAAAAAAAAATTCTAACACGTATAGAAAATTTTAGAAAAGGGCTTTAATTTTTAAAAAGTTTTTGCTAATTGGCCGTTTACAAAATTTGGCCGACAATATATATATATATTATATATATATATTATATTATATTATTATTAAAATATATTATATATATATTCTTTATTCTTACAAAACACCGGCCCTATTCCCTGAGGGAGGGGGCCCAAAAGGAAAAAACAAAGTTTTTCCCTTTAATTTAGTAAAAAAAAGGAGAAGAGGTTACTGCTCCTTGCCCCGCATTTTAGTCGCCTCTTTCAACACGCATGCCTTACGGGGGAAAGAATTCTTTTTCCATTTCCCCCATGGAGATAAGGGGAAAATTAAACAAAAAGAAGAACTAGAAAGAAAATAAAAGAAAACCCAGAGGGGGTGTAATATGTGCTTGTACTTTGTATATGTAGTGCGACCTAAGTGTAAGCAGAAGTGGCAAAAACTTACCTGTAATCTTGCATATCTATAAAGACAGACAAAAAGACCCAGCAATCCTACCATCATTTTAAAACAATTACAGGTTTTTTGTTTACATTCACTGGGCAGGACGGTAATACATATATATATATATATATATATATATATATATATAAATATATAGTATATATATATATATATATATATAATATATATATATATATATATATATATACATAAAAATAAAATATACATATATATACATATATACTTACATATATATATATATATATATATAATATTATATATATATATATATAAAATAAATATATAATATATATATATTATATATAGCTAACAAAAACCCTTTGAAACTGTTTTGCATGATGGTAGGATTGCTTGTTTCTTTTTCTGTCTCATAAACACGCAG
>NC_069492.1:599961-609961 GCF_026875155.1 Cherax quadricarinatus | reverse complement strand
CAGTGGGAACAAGCAAGCAAACCCACTACAATACAAGCAGTGAGAAAAGTAAGAAACCACTTCAGTAATCAAGCATTAGAGACAAGCAAACAAACACTACATTTCAAGCGTGGGAACAAGCAAGCAACCACTTCAATACAAACAGTGGGGAGAAGCAATCACCCAGTACAGGTAGAAGCAGTGGGAACAAGCAAGCAACACTAAAAACAAATAGCAGTGGGAACAAGCAAGCATTCTCTACAATACAAGCAGTTTACCTGGATTTACCTGCCTGAGAGTTCCGGGGTCAACTCCCCCCTGCCCGGGACTGTGACCTCGACTCATGTGGCATCAGGGCCTATCACCAGGCTGTTAAGCCTAGCTGCAACACGCCACTCCAACATACGAATCACAGCCCTCTTGTCAGTATTGAACCTTAGATGCTTGTCCAGTGCCCACATCTAAGACAGCCATTGAATATTTGTAATCCCTCTTATGAATTCTGGGAGGCAGTTGAACAGTCCTTGGGCACCTGAGACTTAAAATTTTATTTGTCCCTCTCTTAACGTGCTATGGCACCCCTGCTTTTCATTGGGAGAATGTTGCATCTTCTGCCGAGTCTTTGCTTTGTAAGGAGTGATTTTCTTGTGCAAGTTTGGTTCTGTGCTATTCTCTCTAGGATTTTCCAGGTGTATATAATCATGTATCTCCCACCTGTTTCCAGGGAGTACATGGTTCAGAACATAAAGCGCTCCCGGTAATTGAGGTGTTTTATCTTCCGTTATGCCGCCGTGAAGGTTCTCTGTACATTTCTAGTCAGAAATTTTCACCTGCCTTGAAAGGTGGTGTTAATGAACCGCAATATTCCAGTCCTAGATAAAACAAGCAACAACACTACAATAACCACAGTGACAGGCAAGCCATAACTACAATACATGCAGTGGGGGACAAGCAAGCAACCCATTACATACAAGCTGAAACCCAACAAGCAACCACTACAATGGCAAGCAGTGGGAACAAGCAAGCACCACTACAATATCAAGCATGAGGGAACAAGCAAGCAAACCACACACTTCAATAAAACCAGTGGAACAAGCAAGCAACGCACATAATAACATGGCAGTGGGAACAAAGCAAGCACCATTACATACCAAGCATGGGTCAAAAGCGACCAACCACTACAATACAAGCAGTGGGAACAATCAAGCATCCACTACAATACAACAGTGAGAACCAGAAGCAACAACTCAAATACACGCAGTGGGGACAAGCAAGAAACCACTACAGTACAAGCAAGGAAAAAGCAAGCAACTGCTGAAATACAAGCTTTTGGAACAAATAAGCATCCATTACAACAGAAGCAGTCGGATAAGCAAGCAACCACAACAATACAAGCAGTGGGGACAAGCAAACATCAACCTGTAATAAAAAAGGTTTGGCGAAGTCTGGAGACAAAAGTATGGGTGCAGTATAAAGTTTATCATTTTTACTATCATAAAAGCATTTGACATTCTGGGGTCCAATTAAAGGGAACTTCGTGGCCGGTAAGGTGAAGTAATAGAGACTACAATAGCTGAGACATTTTTACAGAATATTCTGTAAAATTCTATCATGCCTAGAAACACTGAAGGAGATTTCATCATGAGGAAACTGTAATAATTTTTATGGCAAGAACTTTAGGCCAATTATAAGAGCGACTTTACCATTATCTAATTTCATGCCCAATAAAAGTAGCAAGTAGCCCTGGCCAAAGGAAAATTTAGATAAGATAACAGTTAAGGTGGAAACTCCTGAAAGGTCTCAAAAGAGCTTAAGCATAAAACGTGTGGTTGTGGTGCCCAAGTAATCCGATATCCACAATGTCATCCATGTATACGCTGCCGTGCCTCAAGTCCTTTAATACCTGATGGATAAGTTTTCCTGGAAATGAAGAGGCGAGTTTTCATCCGGAAGGGGGTTCCTGTATATTGATACTGACCTCCAGAATTACGAAGGCAGAGATTCCTTCATCTTCTCTGTCAAAAGTACCTGATAGTAACCTTTAAGAAATCTAACATAGATACAAAAGGTAGCCTTACTCACAAACTACGATTTGCATCCATCCAGATGTGCAGAGAGGGTAAACATCTGCAATTGTGATCTCATTCACCTTACGTTAGTCCTGTACACACTCAAAAACCTCCATCATCCTTTCTAACAAGATACACGTGAAGCACAATGGACTAGACGACTCCTCCACAACCCATGCCTAACAGAAATTTTAACCTCCTGCTGAATGAACCTCTGTTTTTCAGGATTGGCTGTGACTGGAAGAGTTTAATAGGATTAGAGTTACCCACATCTATGTTATGATAACCTAATGGTACATTTTTTCGTACATCCGAAAAAATTCAGGGTAAGATTGAGAAGCGCAGTTAAACTTGTTACTTTGAATTCTAGATAGCCCCACCATTAAAGGGCTAGTTCTTGAGGAGGACTGAATATAGAAGCTTTACATTATTTTCAGAAATAGAGTGCAAAGAGTCAGATTAGAGGCAGAGGACAAAGCCATTACTGACTTTATCTGGTGAAATTAAATGTTTGAAATTTGATTTATGAGGTAAGTTTTAGATTTTGATATCTTGTCAAGGGGAGACACACCATAATTTACATCAGGTAATTTATTTACAATTTGCATAGTCCTGTAAATCTAGCTTTCAAGGTGTGGCCAGTATAGGTTCCCTTCACAAGCACCTTGTCTCCTGGATCGAGGAGGCCAAACTGTGAATTTATCTGTCATATCTCTTTTTCAACTTGTTTTGAGCTGCCTTTAAGTTAGCCATAGGAGCCATCTGATCGGGGAAGGGGGGGGGGGGGGGGGGGGGGGGGGGGGGGGGGGGGGGGGCCACCTGCAACCTTGAAGATGAGTTGTGGTGAGATCAGCTCACGTCTTCCTCCACACATCCTCTTGAGCACCAAAAGAGGGCCTAGTACATGTCCCTAAATCTGCTCAAACAGACTATACCCGGTAGACTCTGCACAGTTTCTCTATGAAAAACAGCAGTAAAGGTAGTGATTCACCAGAATGAAGGATTTTTCCAAGCGCCTGGGACTGATGATGATAGGCATGGATAAGTTGTGGATTATTCCCTACCTAGTTAATGCTTCTCTAAATGCTTTGGCAGTGAGTTAGTACCTGATCACTTGAATAGAATTAAGAATCCAGAGCAAAGATAACTTCGTTAAAGTATTGCGGATTCTTCTGTGTATCTAGTTGCATCTATGCATAATGGTAAATAGGGTACGCGATTCCCAGACTTGGACTTATGTAGTGGACTACACTAAATCCTATAATTAAATCTGCGAAAGGTTCTCCATCATAGGTATAGGCTGGAGAGGAGCAGTTTAATGGAATGTCCCATGGTTCTCCTACTTGCTACATTCTCGGCAACACCGGATAGATTCTTCACTATCCTGCATAATTTTGGCCAAAAGAATTCCTTTTAAGATTCTATACAAAGTTTTAGTAATTCTTAAGTAACCTCCTAAGAAGTGTTACAGCTATATTTAATATCTGAGTCTAATTTTTTTTTGAGAACCACTAAGCTGTCTGACTGTTCCTACCTTCTTCTCCTTACAGTCTCATACAAATTAAGTAGTCATTTTTAACTTTATGCTTGACTGGGTGATCTCAAGAGCATTTACCAACGGCTAGCCTGAAAAGCGAAATTCAATGAGGGTCTTTTCGCTGTTTCCTCTCCAGAAAAGACAGTCACTCAGGCATGAAACAGAGCTATCTGGTAACCTGCAACCCTCGAATAGAAAAAGCTTGATTCTGGGTTCTGCTCACATAAATTTACGAGGCTCTGGACAGTTTCCTTGTACAAACAAATTGCTTTTCCGAGATTAGAGTCGTCTAAGGATAGTTAGCATTCTCACCAAACATCCCTGGGATTTTGACAGTAATGGCCCAGAAAGAAAAACCTTCATCATCATTCACTGCATCACTGTATTGCCAAGGGGTGCTTAAACTACAGTTTATAAAACGTAACATTAACACCCTCCTTCAGAGTGTAGACAACAGTACTTCCCATCTATAGGACTCAAGCCAGTCACCTGCGTTTCCCTGAAATCCTTTCATAAATGTTGCTTTGCTCACTCTCCAACAGCACGTCAAGTATTGAAAACCATTTGTCTCCATTCACACCTATTACATAAGCTCATGCACGCATGCTGGAAGTCCAAGCCCCTCACACACAAAACCTCTTTTAACCCCCTCCTTTCAACCCTTCCTAGCCGACCCCTACCCCCGCCTTCCCTCTACTACAGATTTAGACACTCTCGAAGTCATTCTGTTTTTTTCCTTTCTCTCTAATGTCTGAACCACCTCAACAACCACTCCTCAGCCCTATGGATAATAGTTTTGGTAATCTCACACTTTCTCCTAGTTTCCAAACTACGAATTCTCTGCACTACATTCACACCAAACATTGTCCTCAGACATGACATTTCCACTGCCTCCAGCCTTCTCCTTGTTGCAGCATTCATCACCGATGCTTCACACCCATACAAGAGTGTTGGTACAACTAATACTCTCATACATTCCCTTTTTTGCTTACACGGACAAAGTTCTTTGTCTCATCAGACTCCTAAGTGCACCACTCACCTGTTTCCCCTCAGCAATTGTATGATTCATCTCATCCTTCATAGACCCATCTGCTGACACGTCCACTCCTAAATATCTGAATACATTTACCTACATATTCTCTCCCTCCAATCTGATATCCAGTCTTTCGTCACCTAATCTTTTTGTTATCCTCATCACCTTACTCTTTCCTACATTCACTTTAAATTTTCTTCTTTTACATATCCTACCAAATTCATCCACCAACCTTTGCAGCTTCTCTTCATAATCTCCAAAAAGCACAGTGTCACCAGCAAAGAGAAACTGTGACAACTCCCACTTTGATTCTTTATCTTTTAACTCCACACCTCTTGCCAAGACTCTAGCATTGACTTCTCTTACAACCCCTTCTATAAATATATTGAACAACCACGGTGACATCACATATCCTTGTCTGAGGCCTACTTTTACTGGGAAATAATATGCCTCTCTCCTACATACTCTAACCTGAGCCTCACTGTCCTTGCAAAAACTCTTTACTGCTTTCAGTAACCTACCTCCTATACCATACACCTGCAACATCTGCCACATTGCCTCCCTATCCACCCTGTCATACGCCTTTTTTAAATCCATAAATGCCACAAAAACCTTTTTACCCTTATCTAAATACTGTTCACCTACATGTTTCACATGTTTGTTAAATAATTCAGGTGCTCTTTTTTAGCTTAAGACTATTTACTTTGTTTTATACTTAATTCTAACTATAGATTCACTACAAATCTTATGATTACAAGCATTGATCCTGATACCAACCTCTTATTTAATGACTTAAATGAATCAAACAGTTACTGTAATTACTACACTGCAGAACAATCAAAGGCACTTCTCAGTGCCAACAACAACATAACTATCTTTAACTACAATATCAGATCTTTAAGCAAGCATTACGATGACCTCATAGCATTACTAAATTCCTTACATGCCAATATGTCCATCATTACACTAACTGAAACCTGGCTAAAGCCTGATAGTACAGATGTCTATGCCATTCCTGGTTACACAGCCATACACAACTGTAGGCCAGACCAACAAGGGGGTGGCACAGCCATATACTACTCCAGACCAACTAGAATGTATCACTAATACTTGCACAAGGGATGAACATGGGGAATATATAATAGCTAAATTCAAATCCAAATACCTACAAAAACCTCTCACATTGATAAACATCTACAGAGTTCCACAGTCAAACATTAGCCAATTTAGTCAAAATCTAGGAAGTATGATAACTGATGCACGCATGAACAAAGATCACTTACTACTCTCAGGTGACTTCAATATAAATCTCCTGCAAGACCAGGACCCACACGTTACTGAATTCACAAACACAATGAGTAACTGTATGTTTACTACCAACAGTAACAAAACCTACAAGAGTTACAGAGACTAGTGTTTCCTACTTGACCACATCTGGACCAACACCATATCCCCTTTAAAATCAGGCATAATTACAGATAATACCACAGACCACTACCCTACTTTCCTCATAACAACTCTTGGTAAACTACCCCAAGACACTACTAAAGTTACCTTCAGACTTCACAAATGAGGCAGCCATTAATAACTTCAACAACAGCATTAGCAAACATTGATTGGCACACTGAGCTAGAAATCTATACAGATATTGACGAATGTATTAATAATTTTCTAAAAAAGACCCAATACCTCTATAAGAAGCACTGCCCTAAAAAAACTAAACAGATGACAGCAAAGAGACTGAACAGTCCCTGGCTAACACCCAGCATTCTCAAATCCATAAATACAAAACACCAATATGAAAAACAGTACAGAATGGGTCACATAACCAGAGACCAAACAAAACGTTACTCGTCAATCCTAACCAGCCTGATAAGAAGGGCAAAAAAATTGTATTATGAGAACAGATTATCCAACTTACGAGGTGATATAAAAAAGACCTGGAAAACCCTATCAGAAATTCTGGGAACAAAAAGATATCACGAAATAGCGAAATAAAATTAGCAAAATCAGATGAACCCCAACTCCCACCAACAGAAACAGCAAACAGACTCAATGAATTCTTCTCCACTATAGGACAAAACCTTGCCAATAAAATCCCAAGCTCAGATACCCCACCAAATAACTACCTCACCGGCAACTACCCGAACACACTGTTCCTAGCTCCGACTAACCCATACGAAGTCTCCCTTATTATCAATGCACTAAAAAGCAAGGCAGGAGATTTAAGTACCTTACCACCCTTTATATACAAAAAAGTGTCACAAGTGCTATCTCCAATCATTGCAACACTCTTTAACAAATCCATTGAATCCTCCACCTTTCCCTACAGTACTCAAAATAGCAAGGGTCACCCCGATCCACAAAGGAGGAGACCAAACAGAGTTGAATAACTATAGGCCAATATCCAACTTACACCCTCTCTCAAAAATCTTCGAAAAATTAATTCATAAACGAATCTACTCCTACCTTATCTCCCAAAACATACTCAACCCCTGCCAATTTGATTCAGGCCTAATAAAAATACTAATGATGCTATTATACACATGCTAGAACATATATACACTGCAATAGAGAAAAAAGAACTCCCACTGGGGATCTTCATTGACTTACGTAAAGCTTTTGATACAGTTGACCATGACTTGCTCCACGTAAAATTGTCACACTATGGTATAAGAGGGCCTCCCTCAACTACCTCAAGTCATACCTCAGCAACAGAAGCCAATATGTGTACGCAAATGGGGCAAACTCTTCTGCGCAACCAATTACAGTTGGTGTCCCACAGGGAAGTGTCCTTGGCCCTCTTCTCTTTCTCCTATACATAAATGACCTTCCAAATGCTTCGCAATTACTCAAACCCACACTATTTGCAGATGACACTACATACGTCTTCTCTCACCCGAAGCCCAGTCACACTAGCCAATACTGTAAATACCGAATTACAGAAAATATCTACCTGGATGAGGACTAACAAACATACACTAAACATTGACAAAACCTACTTCATTCAGTTTGGTAACAGAGCTACAGATGTCCCTCTTAACATAATGATAAACGGATCACCTATCACAAAGCTAACAGAGGGAAAATTCTTAGGAATCCACCTTGATAATAGACTCAAATTTCATACACATATACAACAAATTTCTAAGAAAATTTCCAAGACTGTAGGCATACTATCGAAGATACGGTACTATGTTCCACAGTCAGCCTCCTGGCCCTATATCACTCTCTTATTTCCCCTATCTCACCTATGGAATTTTGTGCATGGGGCTCAACAACAATTAACCATCTCAGACCACTAATTACCCAACAAAAGGCTGCAGTTAGAATGATAACAAATTCTCACTACAGGCAGCACACTCCACCAATATTCAATCACTAAACCTACTCACCATACAAAACATCCATACTATTACTGCACCTATTACATACATAGAACACTTAACTTATATTAACCCTCCCCTCAAACATCTCATTGCCAACCTCAACAGAACACATGACCATAACACAAGGCACAGATCACTCTTTGATGTTCCTCGTGTTCATCTCACACTATGCAAAAACTCAATGCACATAAAAGGCCTAAAATCTGGAATTCATTACCTGTAAATATAAAAGAAACACTACCTGTTTATAAATTCAAGTCTCTACTCAAAGATCACTTACTACACCCAAAACCAAATAAATACTGAATAACTGAACCTTATAAATTGTATATCTTAAATGTTTCTCACAATTATATCACATAAATGTTAAACCTAAAACCGAATCTAACTTTATTATTTTTAAATACACTACCTTACAGAATCCTTCATATGACCTGTCTTTGTAATACTCACTTGTGCTTTATAGTAATCTGTTTACATTAATGTTTTATCACTGACTTCATCATTGCTTAGTTAATCTTAAGTTAATTTTAAGCCAGCCCGTAATGCTATGCATAGTATAAGTGGCTTTGGCATACTGCTCTTATCTGTATTTTTTTTGTACCTCTGTATGTGTGCACAAATTTATAATAAATAAATAAATAAATAAATAAAAACGCTTGGTCCACATACCGCGTCCCTTTCCTAAAGCCTCCTTGATCATCTGCTATCCTATTCTCCGTCTTACTCTTAATTCTTCCAATAATAACTCTACCATACACTTTACCAGGTATACTCAACTGACTTATCCCCCTATAATTTTTGCTCTCTCTTTCATCAATTTGCCTTTATACAAAGGAACTATGCATGCTCTTTGCCATTCCCTAGTTACCTTACCCTCTTCCATACATTTATTAAATAATAGCACCAACCACTCCAAAACTATATCCCCTCCTGCTTTTAACATTTCTATCTTTATCCCATCAATCCCAGCTGCCTTACCCCCTTTCATTCTACCCACTGCCTCACAAACTTCCCCTACACTCACAACTGGCTCTTCCTCACTCCTACAAGATGTTATTCCTCTTTGCCCTATACACGAAATCACAGCTTCCCTATCTTCATCAACATTTAACAATTCTTCAAAATATTCCCTCCATCTTTCCAATACCTTTAATTCTTCATTTAATAACTCTTCTCTCCTATTTTTAACTGACAAATCCATTTGTTCCCTAGGCTTCCTCAACTTATTAATCTCACTCCAAAACTTTTTCTTATTTTCAACAAAATTTGTTTATTACATCTCACCCATTCCCTCCCACCACTCTTTTAACCTCTCTTTTTCTCTCCATATACTCTTCCCTCTTTGCATCACTTCTACTTTGTAAAAACCTCTCATATGCTAACTTTTTCTCCCTTACTACTCTCTTTACATCATCATTCCACCAATCACTCTGAAGAATGCTACATTTTTTCACTTTTTGAGCGGCAAGATCTCCTGATCCTGAACTCTTGACTCCTCTGTTTGAATGGTTAGCAAAATGATGTCGCTCAAGCCGGCATTTGTATGTGAAACCTTTGGAACTGAGTATGGTTCTTATCGTCTGGTATTGTACGACCTCCACCTTTTACCTGTTCTGTGGAAACAGATAAGCCAACGCCAGTGCACCGTAGTCAATGACCGAGCGCACAGCTTGTATATAGTACGAACGAAGTACTTCTTTGCTCGCTCCTGCACGGTGCCTCGTCATGGCTATCTTGGAGTTGAGTCTGAGCAGAGCACGGGAGCTGACAAACTCGGCCTGTTTCTGAAAGGTCATCTTTTTATCAATGTTGATTCCGAGGTATAGGTGAGAGCCTGTCCACTCAAGTTCTAATAAACCTGAATACATAATCTATTTACAAGGGTCTGGTCCTTTAACACATTTCAAAGGGGTTTCTCGGCCCAATCTTGAGGCCTAGTTCTTTTCAAGACGCATTTTTAGTCCCAAAATTCTCTGGGCCCCGTCCCCTC
>NC_069492.1:577656-599461 GCF_026875155.1 Cherax quadricarinatus | reverse complement strand
TTATTATTTTTTATTTAAAAATTTACAGTTTTACATGCATATCACCTTTTGACGTAATCACAATACATGATAACCATTTATAAGAAAACATCCTTATAACTAACGGATGACAACCTACCCTGAACATACATAAAAAAATTGCCATACCCAAAAACTGACATTTGTATTCATATCTTGTATGAAAACTGTATATACAAAAGTTTTTTATATATAAACTAATGCTTTGGCCTCTTACTGTACATTGTAATATTAGCATTTTATGTACCTAAACATTCCGTAGCTATTCATCCCCTAATTTTGTATGTTTTATTTAGAGCACAGGTATACATATATACATGTAATCATATATGATTGACTGAAATCACTAAACATGAAGCTATAATAAGAAATACACCATACTTGTAATTAAACTACTTACTACCCACACCTGAACATACATGACAAAAAATGCTACAAAACTTGCATGTATAAACTCTGTATGTGTAACTGTAAACCATACATGAAAAACTTGCATCAAGAACATAGCACTTAACAAAAACAGTACCAGGGTTGTGACCTAAATTAATATACACTTTAAATGTACCAAAACCAAAACATATATAAATTTTTACATAAAACAAAGTGACATTAAACAATAAGTTGATACATGCCTCCTCTCACCACACACAAGGTACACAGTATGAACAGTTTGGAAAATAACCCCGTAATTCGTATATGTGTATATAATCCTATCTCATTAACCTCCAATCAGAGATGAGCCCTTAATAGGGCAACGTTCAATGCTGTCTCCTATAACAAAACATTCTATTACACCCCCCCCTCTTCTCTCTCATTTAGGCAACCACCACTGTCTTCGGCAGCATACAGTTCCCTGTCGCTCAGTCTCCAGCTGTACATGAGTACATAAGCCTGTCACATCGCAACAGTATCTCAATCACAACAAACCACACCCAAGCATTCTTGCTGCATACATGCATACAATACCTCTAAACAATAATATATACCTCAACCCTCTGACAGAGGTGTGATGGTAAGTGACCAAGCATAGCAAGGCGTTATATACACAGAGGGTAATACAGTCATCCCCTGGGACACGCATGCAAAGATATGAACCTAAATTCTCCACTATCAAACTGGAATCACACACTTAATCCAGCTAGCATCACACGTACCTCCTAACACCTACTAACACACTGAACCTTCCCTCGTTTCCATCTGAGCCATACACCCACACCACACCACACACACACACACACACACACACACACACACACACACACACCACACACACACACACACACACACACACACACACACACAGGTGACAAATTTTCAGAGAATTGGGTGGTTTGCGAGTGGAAGGATACGGCCTGTCAGAGTAACTTTCAAGGAAGAATCAGTTCGAACCAGGATTCTGCAAGAGAAAGCAAGACTGAGGGACAAAGAGGGGTACCAGAGAGTATACCTCGACCGCGACAGAACACAAGAAGAAAGGACTACACTGAAAGAGAGGGTACAGAGACGCAAGGAGGAACGGGAAGCAATGAAAATGAGCAGGACCCAGACACAGGAGGAAGGGCAAATACACCCCACAGAATCTCCGACCAAAAGACTCCACCCGCGACATTCCCAACGCAACTGAGCAACCTATACTACAACCCACTCACTGTTCCCTCTACACCAACCCCCATATCACAAACCTCACCCCAACAGCTGTCCCTTATGGGCATTCTGACCCCACCCCATCAACACAAACCCCACCTACACCACAGCCCCATATAGGCCCCCACCAAGGCTCTCCCTCCCCAACCCCAATATTCTTGCATGACCACAATGATAGAAAAGAAACTAAAGGTTTGGTACACAAACGCGGATGGAATAACGAATAAACATGAGGAGTGGAATGAGAGAATCAGTGAAAAATCCCCAGACATTATAGCAGTCACAGAAACAAAACTCGCTGAGACAATAACAGACACAATCTTCCCAACAGGATATCAGATCCTGAGGAAAGATAGAAGGAGTAGAGGGGGGAGGAGGGGTTGCACTGCTCATAAAACACCGATGGGGATTTGAGGAAATGGAAGGCATGGACATGATTGGAGAAAGAGACTACATTGTAGGTACAATTCAGTTTGGAGAACATAAAGTAGTCATTGGAGTGATGTATAACCCACCACAGAACTGCAGGAGGCCAAGAGAGGAGTACGAAGAAAACAACAGGGTGATGGTGGACACATGGTGAGGTGGCAAGAAGAGCTCACTCGAGCAGAGCAAAGTTACTGGTAATGGGCGATTTCAACCACAGGGAGATCGACTGGGAAAACCTGGAGCCACATGGGGGTCCCGAAACATGGAGAGCCAAGATGATGGATGTGGTACTTGAAAACCTCATGCATCAACATGTCAGGGACACAACCAGAGAGAGAGGGGAGGATGAGCCAGCAAGACTGGATCTTGTGTTCATCCTGAGCAGTTCGGACATTGAGGACATCACTTACGAGAGGCCCCTTGGAGCTAGCGATCATGTGGTGCTGAGTTTTGACTATATAGTAGAGTTACAAGTGGAGAAGGTAACAGGAACTGAAGGGGACAGGCCAAACTATAAAAGAGGGGGACTACACAGGTATGAGAAACTTCCTGCAGGAGGTTCAGTGGGACAGAGAAATGGTAGGAAAATCAGTAAACGAGATGATGGAATATGTGGCAACAAAGTGCAAGGAGGCAGAGGAAAGTTTTGTTCCCAAGGGAAACAGAAATAATAGGAAGACCAAAACGAGTCCTTGGTTTACCCGAAGGTGTAGGGAGGCAAAAACTAAGTGCAACAGAGAATGGAAAAGGTACAGGAGGCATAGGACCAGGAAAACAAGGAGATTAGTAGAAGAGCCAGAAACGAGTATGCACAGATAAGGAGGGAGGCCCAGCGACAGTATGAAAACGACATAGCATCGAAAGTCAAATCTGACCCGAAACTGTTGTATAGCCACATTAGGAGGAAGACAACAGTCAAGGACCAGGTGATAAGGCTGAGGAAAGAAGGTGGAGAACTCACAAGAAACGATCAAGAGGTATGTGAGGAGCTCAACACGAGATTTAAGGAAGTATTTACAGTAGAGACAGGAAGGGACTCTGGGGGGACAGACCAGATGGGGACACAGCAAGGAATACACCAACAAGTGTTGGACGACATACATACAGATGAGGAGGAGGTGAAGAAACTGCTAAGGGACATCGATACCTCAAAGGCAATGGGACCGGACAACATCTCCCCATGGGTCCTTAGAGAGGGAGCAGATATGTTGTGCATGCCACTTGCCACAATCTTCAACACATCCCTGGAAACTGGGCAACTACCTGAGGTATGGAAGACGGCAAATGTAGTTCCCATTTTTTAAAAAAAGAGACAGAAAAGAGGCACTAAACTATAGACCTGTGTCATTGACGTGTATAGTATGCAAAATTATGGAGAAGATTGTCAGGAGGAGAGTGGTGGAGCACCTGGAACGGAACAGGAGTATAAATGCCAACCAGCACGGATTCACGGAAGGCAAATCCTGTGTCACAAACCTTCTGGAGTTTTATGATAAAATAACAGAAGTAAGACAAGAGAGAGAGGGGTGGGTTGATTGCATCTTCTTGGACTGCAAGAAGGCCTTTGACACAGTTCCTCACAAGAGATTAGTGCAGAAGCTAGAGCATCAGGCGCATATAACAGGAAGGGCACTGCAATGGATCAGAGAATACCTGACAGGGAGGCAACAACGAGTCATGGTACGTAATGATGTATCACAGTGGGCACCTGTGACGAGCGGGGTCCCACAGGGGTCGGTCCTAGGACCAGTGCTATTTTTGGTATATGTGAACGACATGACGGAAGGGTTAGATTCAGAAGTGTCCCTGTTTGCAGATGATGTGAAGTTAATGAGGAGAATTAAATCTGATGAAGACCAGGCAGGACTTCAAAGAGACCTGGACAGACTGGACACCTGGTCCAGCAAATGGCTTCTCGAATTTAATCCTGCCAAATGCAAAGTCATGAAGATAGGGGAAGGGCACAGAAGACCACAGACAGAGTATAGGCTAGGTGGCCAAAGACTGCAAACCTCACTCAAGGAGAAAGATCTTGGGGTGAGTATAACACCGAGCATGTCTCCGGAAGCACACATCAATCAGATAACTGCTGCAGCATATGGGCGCCTGGCAAACCTGAGAACAGCATTCCGATACCTTAGTAAGGAATCATTCAAGACACTGTACACCGTGTATGTCAGGCCCATACTGGAGTATGCAGCACCTGTTTGGAACCCGTACTTGATAAAGCACGTCAAGAAACTAGAGAAAGTACAAAGGTTTGCGACAAGGTTAGTTCCAGAGCTAAGGGGAATGTCCTATGAAGAAAGATTAAGGGAAATCGGCCTGACGACACTGGAGGACAGGAGGGTCAGGGGAGACATGATAACGACATATAAAATACTGCGTGGAATAGACAAGGTGGACAAAGACAGGATGTTCCAGGGAGGGGACACAGAAACAAGAGGCCACAATTGGAAGTTGAAGACACAAATGAGTAAGAGGGATAGTAGGAAGTATTTCTTAAGTCATAGAGTTGTAAGGCAGTGGAATAGCCTAGAAAATGACGTAGTGGAGGCAGGAACATACACAGTTTAAGACGAGGTTTGATAAACCTCATGGAGAGGGGAGAGAGAGGGCCCAAAGTAGCAAACGGTGAAGAGGCGGGGCCAGGAGCTAGGACTCGACCCCTGCAACCACAAATAGGTGAGTACAAATAGGTGAGTACACACACACACACACACCCACACACACACACACACACACACACACACACACACACACACACACACACTCCCGACGGCGAGCCCATTGAAACCCCGGATGACATTCTCAATCCTTGTCCCAGCCATGACAACCCCCCCCCCCACTACAAAGCGAGTAAGATCCCAATAGTTAAACTACGATAACCTACGGGGAAGGCCCCCCTCCACCGCGATCCATATATTTTCCCTGTTCCTGCAAAACCGGCCTATGAAAGGTAGCTGCCAGTACCCGTTTCCTCGCCACCCAATCCCCATTCTCACGCATACCCCACGACACGTATACGAAATCTACCATTAAATATGCCAATGCACGTTGTGTACTCTCTGGCACCCCTCAACATCCAAAACGAGCGCCTCAACACCGGTATGGCCCCCCTCCCACTAGCCTGACAATCCTACTCATCCAATCCCTAACATTCCCCAAACATTCGCAAAAATTCACCGCATGATATGCCGTATCCTCGCCACCACACACTCCACACCCACTCTCCTCTACTATTCGCCTCGCCCGCAGGACCGCTCTTGATGGCAAAATGCCATGCAGGAAACTGAACATAACCTCCCGCACCCGAGGTCTGAGCTTCAACTTACGAAAACGACACCAAATATCTCCCCATCCATACATGGGGTATATTCCCTCCACCGGCACCACCACCCGGCTCCCAATTACTCTCGTATTATTATTATTAAAGTATATGCAAGTCTCATAACTGTTGCACCAGATAATCTAGCAGCAAATAAATATCAAAAAGGTAATCAGCTTTCGTGGGTTGTATTATGGGGAAGAACAAGAGAACTTATGTACGTAAATGAGCCACGATACTTGGACTTTAAGTTGTGTTTTTCTCATATGATGAATAACACAGATAATTTTTAAGCATTGAGATGATTGACAATACTAGAATATAAAGTATTATTTTAATTCAGGGATGATTGACAGTAAATGTTGATGATTGTGAAGTGAAGCACAGTGTTGAGTGTGAAGTGAAGCACAGTGTTGAGTGTGAAGTGAAGCACAGTGTTGAGTGTGAAGTGAAGCACAGTGTTGAGTGTGAAGTGAACCACAGTGTTGAGTGTGAAGTGAAGCACAGTGTTGAGTGTAAAGTGAAGCACAGTGTTGAGTGTGAAGTGAAGCACAGTGTTGAGTGTGAAGTGAAGCACAGTGTTGAGTGTGAAGTGAAGCACAGTGTTGAGTGTAAAGTGAAGCACAGTGTTGAGTGTAAAGTGAAGCACAGTGTTGAGTGTAAAGTGAAGCACAGTGTTGAGTGTGAAGTGAAGCACAGTGTTGAGTGTAAAGTGAAGCACAGTGTTTGAGTGTGAAGTGAAGCACAGTGTTGAGTGTGAAGTGAAGCACAGTGTTGAGTGTGAAGTGAAGCACAGTGTTGAGTGTAAAGTGAAGCACAGTGTTGAGTGTGAAGTGAAGCACAGTGTTGAGTGTGAAGTGAAGCACAGTGTTGAGTGTAAAGTGAAGCACAGCGTTGAGTGTGAAGTGAAGCACAGTGTTGAGTGTGAAGTGAAGCACAGTGTTGAGTGTAAAGTGAAGCACAGTGTTGAGTGTGAAGTGAAGCACAGTGTTGTTTGTGAAGTGAAGCACAGTGTTGTGTGTGAAGTGAAGCACAGTGTTGAGTGTGAAGTGAAGCACAGTGTTGAGTGTGAAGTGAAGCACGTGTTGAGTGTGAAGTGAAGCACAGTGTTGAGTGTGAAGTGAAGCACAGTGTTGAGTGTGAAGTGAAGCACAGTGTTGAGTGTGAAGTGAAGCACAGTGTTGAGTGTAAAGTGAAGCACAGTGTTGAGTGTGAAGTGAAGCACAGTGTTGAGTGTGAAGTGAAGCACAGTGTTGAGTGTAAAGTGAAGCACAGTGTTGAGTGTGAAGTGAAGCACATTGTTATGTGTGAAGTGAAGCACAGTGTTGTGTGTGAAGTGAAGCACAGTGTTGTGTGTAAAGTGAAGCACAGTGTTGAGTGTGAAGTGAAGCACATTGTTGTGTGTAAAGTGAAGCACAGTGTTGTGTGTGAAGTGAAGCACAGTGTTGAGTGTGAAGTGAACCACAGTATTGAGTGTAAAGTGAAGCACAGTGTTGAGTGTGAAGTGAAGCACATTGTTGTGTGTAAAGTGAAGCACAGTGTTGTGTGTGAAGTGAAGCACAGTGTTGAGTGTGAAGTGAAGCACAGTGTTGTGTGTGAAGTGAAGCACAGAGTTGAGTGTGAAGTGAAGCACAGTGTTGTGCGTGAAGTGAAGCACAGTGTTGAGTGTAAACTGAAGCACAGTGTTGTGTAAAGTGAAGCACAGTGTTGAGTGTGAAGTGAAGCACAGTGTTGTGTGTGAAGTGAAGCACAGTGTTGAGTGTGAAGTGAAGCACAGTGTTGAGTGTGAAGTGAAGCACAGTGTTGTGTGTAAAGTGAAGCACAGTGTTGTGTGTAAAGTGAAGCAAAGTGTTGGATGTGAAGTGAAGCACAGTGTTTAGTGAAAAGTGAAGCACAGTGTGTGTGTGAAGTGAAGCACAGTGTTGTGTATGAAGTGAAGCACAGTGTTGGATGTGAAGTGAAGCACAGTGTTTAGTGAAAAGTGAAGCACAGTGTTGTGTGTGAAGTGAAGCACAGTGTTGAGTGTGAAGTGAAGCACAGTGTTGAGTGTGAAGTGAAGCACAGTGTTGTGTGTGTGAAGTGAAGCACAGTGTTGAGTGTGAAGTGAAGCACAGTGTTGTGTGTGAAGTGAAGCACAGTGTTGAGTGTGAAGTGAAGCACAGTATTGAGTGTGAAGTGAAGCACAGTGTTGTGTGTGAAGTGAAGCAAAGTGTTGTGTGTGAAGTGAAGCACAGTGTTGAGTGTGAAGTGAAGCACAGTGTTGTGTGTGAAGTGAAGCACAGTGTTGAGTGTGAAGTGAAGCACAGTGTTTTGTGTGAAGTGAAGCACAGTGTTGAGTGTGAAGTGAAGCACAGTGTTGAGTGTGAAGTGAAGCACAGTGTTGTGTGTGAAGTGAAGCACAGTGTTGTGTGTGAAGTGAAGCACAGTGTTGTGTGTGAAGTGAAGCACAGTGTTGTGTGTGAAGTGAAGCACAGTGTTGTGTGTGAAGTGAAGCACAGTGTTGTGTGTAAAGTGAAGCACAGTGTTGTGTGTGAAGTAAAGCACAGTGTTGTGTGTGAAGTGAAGCACAGTGTTGTGTGTGAAGTGAAGCACAGTGTTGTGTGTGAAGTGAAGCACAGTGTTGAGTGTAAAGTGAAGCACAGTGTTGTGTGTGAAGTGAAGCACAGTGTTGTGTGTGAAGTGAAGCACAGTGTTGTGTGTAAAGTGAAGCACAGTGTTGTGTGTGAAGTGAAGCACAGTGTTGAGTGTGAAGTGAAGCACAGTGTTGTGTGTGAAGTGAAGCACAGTGTTGTGTGTGAAGTGAAGCACAGTGTTGTGTGTGAAGTGAAGCACAGTGTTGTGTGTGAAGTGAAGCACAGTGTTGAGTGTAAGTGAAGCACAATGTTGTGTGTGAAGTGAAGCACAGTGTTGTGTGTGAAGTGAAGCATAGTGTTGAGTGTAAGTGAAGCACAGTGTTGTGTGTGAAGTGAAGCACAGTGTTGTGTGTGAAGTGAAGCACAGTGTTGAGTGTAAGCTTCAAGTTTACACTCAACACTGTGCTTCACTTCACACACAACACTGTGCTTCACTTTACAGTGTAAAGTGAAGCACAGTGTTGAGTGTAAAGTGAAGCACAGTGTTAAGTGTGAAGTGAAGCACAGTGTTTAGAGTAAAGTGAAGCACAGTGTTGAGTGTAAAGTGAAGCACAGTGTTGAGTGTGAAGTGAAGCACAGTGTTGAGTGTGAAGTGAAGCACAGTGTCGAGTGTAAAGTGAATCACCGTGTTGAATGGGAAGTGAAGCACAGTGTTGATTGTAAAGTAAAGCACAGTGTTGAGTGCAAAGTAAAGCACAGTGTTGAGTGTGAAGTGAAGCACAGTGTTGTGTGTGAAGTGAAGCACAGTGTTGAGTGTGAAGTGAAGCACAGTGTTGAGTGTAAAGTGAAGCACAGTGTTGAGTGTAAAGTGAAGCATAGTTTTGAGTGTAAAGTAAAGCACAGTGTTGAGTGTAAAGTAAAGCACAGTGTTGAGTGTAAAGTGAAGCACAGTGTTGAGTGTAAAGTGAAGCACAGTGTTGAGTGTAAAGTGTAGCACCAGTGTTAAGTGGGAAGTGAAGCACAGTGTTGAGTGTAAGTGAAGCACAGTGTTGAGTGTAAAGTGTAGCACAGTGTTAAGTGGGAAGTGAAGCACAGTGTTGAGTGTAAGTGAAGCACAGTGTCGAGTGTAAAGTGTAGCACAGTGTTAAGTGGGAAGTGAAGCACAGTGTTGAGTGTAAAGTAAAGCACAGTGTTAAGTGGGAAGTGAAGCACAGTGTTGAGTGTAAAGTGAAGCACAGTGTCGAGTGTAAAGTGTAGCACAGTGTTAAGTGGGAAGTGAAGCACAGTGTTGAGTGTAAAGTAAAGCACAGTGTAAGTGGGAAGTGAAGCACAGTGTTGAGTGTAAAGTGAAGCACAGTGTTGAGTGTGAAGTGAAGCACAGTGTTGAGTGTAAAGTAAAGCACAGTGTTGAGTGTGAAGTGAAGCACAGTGTTGAGTGTAAAGTAAAGCACAGTGTTGAGTGTAAAGTCTAGTTTACCGACGCAGTAAGGACTTACATCATGCGCACCAGTGAACATCCATGACCTTCCACAACACCCTCCTTCCTGACCTCCAACACCCACCTCCTTGACAACCAACAGCCCCTCCCAGCAGACAGAGGTGACAGCTTCTGCGTCTTTACCTTTACAGAGGTCCTGGGATATGCAATCAAACTGGCGTGCACCAGGATGTTGACACGTCCTCAGCGCGGCTCTCTCTCGGGCTGCTAGCGGAGTCGCTGACTTCTTGGACCTCTTAGGGAGGGTCGATGGTGCTCCTGCAAGCAGCAGATCCTGGCACAACCTGCTGCTGTTAGCAATGGCTCTCTCGCTGTCCTGCCGAGGAGGGACAGGCACCTAGCTACATCTGTTGTTGGGGCAATGGATGAATTCCCTAGAATGTTTGTTAATTGCTCATTACTCTGTAATTTGTTCATGATTGTAACCTTGTATGAACGTGTTCATGATTAATTACCTTTGTAACTTGTCATGAGAGTGACCAGCTCTACCTGGTGCTCATTATCTTTGTAACTTTGTGATGATTGTGACAAGATCTAGTTCATTATCTTTGTAACTTGCTCAGCTATCAAATCTTTGGAGTCCAGTCCCTAGACCAATTATGTACCTCTGTAATCTTTTGACTACCACCCACAGGATGGGTATGGTGTGCATAATATCTATGCTAAACTAAAAGTATGACCTTCCCCAACACCCACCTACCTGACCTCCAACACCCACCTCCTTGAACTTCCCCAACTCCCACCTCTATGACCTTCCCCAATACCCACCTACTTGACTGTAGATGAATGGTTCCGAGAACCTACACGTCGATAAATTTGATTCATTTGCAAACTCTTGGGTATCTTTACTGAGGAAACGTTTCGCCACACAGTGGCTTCATCAGTCCATACAAAGAAGAATGGTGAAGAACAGAAGAAGTTTGAGTTAATCAGTCTCTCAGCCTTGAGTCGATGTGGTCAATCCATCAATCTTGAAAAGAATACAGCATATCTGCGATCAGAGAACCTAATTTCCACTGTTTCTAACGCACTCAAGTAAAATAAAGGCAGTTTCATCAATCTCTGAAGTATTAACAAGAATCCTCAAAACAATAAACCTTGCCATCACATAGTCGCTGCTGCTAATAATACACAATAACAAAACAGAGGAGGAACACTGAAACAGATCTTATCAAATCCAACCACTAACAAAAATATTTGTTTAACCTATTTTTATGCTTCCCAAGTAATAGTTTTTATAACCTTTTACTCATGTGCAAGTTGATTTTTGTACCACATGTATTACTGTTAAAACTAGTATTACTATATAATAATATTACTACCACTTCCACTAGTATTACATCTCACTCTGAGCCTATATATTGTTTCTACCACATGTATTACTGTTAAAACTAGTATTACTACTACAACTAATATTACTACCACTTCCACTAGTATTACATCTCACTCTGAGCCTATATATATCTTCTGTGTCCATGTATTGTTTGTACACTCGTATTTCACGAAGGATTGTGGTACACATTACCAGTCAGTATTCGTACAGTACAGTATGCCTTATCAATAGATAGGTACATGGCTTCTGCCAAAAGGGTGAGGTCACGATGTTCCTCGGACATGATGGAGGACTCGCATTTGGAAATGTGAAGCGCAGTTCTAGCGATAAAGTTGTGAGGCCACTCAGCGTCATCAGAGGAAGAGAAAGAGGCTGCTCATATTGCAGCAGTTCTGAGAGCTACAACTATGGAGCCAGCAAATACGTAAACAAGGGAGTGGATAAACACTCTATCCCCAGAGAACCAAGATGGATGAATTAATGTGGACAACAGCATAAAGCGCAGTCAGTCAAGGAGCAGACACAACCAGCTCCAACCCTCCTGTCAAATTCTAGGTGAAGTCTTACGGGGAGCACAGAACCCATTATAGCATGGTTACACACCTGGAATCACGGCACAGTCTGAGGTTCAAGATATGGTTCAACCTGAGGGGAGAACCAATGCTAACTCCTCTCAACAGGGAAATGTACACCACCTTGAAGAGAGTAATTGAGACAGATTGCTCCATCACCCTGGAGGCACTGGAATCTCGGCAGAAGATTACCAAGGGTGTAGTGATGCAATACCCACTGATGATGCCCATCGAGGCAGTGGAGGCTCACCCCAGTGTGGTGTCAGCTCAACGTCTCAAGGTAAAGATGGAAGGCAATGCCCCAACACGACAGGACCTCATTCAGCATGTAGTTCCGCTGCCATCCTAGCTGGACCTGGCTATTTGGGCAGGTAAGATGCCAGGGCCTTCATGGGAGAACCTGTTTGCAGTTTCAAGTGCCAGCGTCTTGGACACCTGGGTGTACTGTCCGAACAGAGTAATCTGCAGTGTCTGCACCTTGCATCACCAAGCTGAAAAATGCATAACCACCCACTCCACAATGCCCGAACTGCAGGCAAAAGCACCATACCTGGAACCCTTGATGCCCGAGAGACTCGCCAGAATTCATGGGTCCTGGAAGACGCCAACTACTCGGCATCAGGCTACAACAGAGCATCACTCTCAGCAAACGATGGGTACAGAGAACCCTGCCATACCACGAGCTCTCACCAGGTCACCCACTCATTGCCGAGGAATTCTCGACCCTCGAAAATTCAACTAGATGTCATGGACAGGAGCCTCCTGCCCCATACCTCAAAAAAAACAAAAAAACAAGCGGCATCAACAAGGAACATATGGTAAACGTGATCAGCAGACAGCACTGCACGAGTCCCAACCTGCCATAACACGGCAATGCAGGGACTTCCTTGCCCTGCACAGCTGCTATGCAAGCTCCTCTGGCTATGTCTGCACCTCACCAGCAGATGACAACTACCCAACTTGGCACACAGCAACAAGCTATAGTGTGCACAATGAAGAAATCCAACCCTCATCAGCCCCAAAGACCAAACAGCCAGGTAATATCCTCTGTTTTAAACCCAAAGCTAATGCAGGCCCTCACGAGGGAAATTTCGTAGCACTTATCAAGGCATTCATGGATATTATTTGCAACACAATTATTACAGCCCAGGGACAATAAGGTCTGTTATCCTGGGTGTAAAGGGGAGCGAGGAGCAGAACAAACACAGCTGAATGACTTTGAAATATATTTTCCTTCACCAAGAGTAATAGTGATTATTTACATGTATGTACACCATGTACAGTTGGAAATGTATATGTACAACACCGTTTAGGCAAGGCCAAGACAGCCTGGAGGCAGAAAGGACAACCGTGCTCAACCAATGACAAGGGTGGACAGGTGGATGGTGATCACAACACCTCCATGATTGTCAGACCCACCTTCTCATTGGCTGAGCCTGGGTACTGATCGAACGATGGGGCCCAATCATTCGACCCTAGTACTGGTTCGCTGGTTCGGGAGATAGCCTTTCATTGAGGGTGTGTACATGCGCCGAATAAAGGTTACTTACTCATTGCATGCCACAACAATCAACTCCACAGAACAGCAGAGCATGTTCCGGCAAATGGTCAGCACACTACTGAGAGTGTGCTTATTGACCGAGGAGGGAATGGTGGATGCCATGAATTTGTATGTTCTCAGAGTGGACAGGGCTCAGTCCCCAACTCAGGAAACAACAGTGATGGAAAGAACTTCTGTACCAAATCACACCTCAAGGTCCTACAATGGAACATTCAAGGCCTGAGGGGCAATCATCACCTCTTGCTGGAGGTAGTAATTCGGGATCGGGTTGACATCGTGTTGCTACAAGAAACTGACTGTCCCAACTATGTGCCCAAGACTCCCCGGTTTTGCTGGCTATTTTCGGTACATGGACGTGGGTGTTCACTGCAGAGGCACAGCTGTATTTCGTACAAGATGCGGTACCTCACGAGGTTATAGCCAACCCTGTGGATTGTGGGGAGCATGTCGAGGTACAAGCCATCCTTTCAAACATACCTGGGATGCCCATTACCATCTATAACATCTACAAGAACACAGGACACACCCTCGACATCGCAGAGCTCCTCGCGCTGGCACGCACGGGGGATATTATTGTAGGTGGAGACTTTAACATACATCATCCAATGCTACATTCTCACCCAGCCACCAATGCTGCTGGCAGACACACAGCAATATTCCAGAGGTAAAATTGCTAAGCAATGGAGACTCACACACCTGTTGGGCCGCCACCTTGACCTTACTTTCGGGACAAAAGACAGCTCGCAGCGGGAGCTACATGGAAAATTCATTCTAGCCTTGTCAGTGACCACTATGCAATGATCACCACCTACATCATCAAGAGACTCCCCACAGTCGTGGTGCCTCCCAGATGGGACGTAACAAAGGCCAACTGGAAGGTACTTCAGGATTATCTTCATGACTGGTAGGCCACATACACTATCCTAGGACTCTGATATGGCTGAAAGGGAACTAATCACTGTTCTCATCCATGCAGCAGAGTGTGCAATTCCAAAGAAGTCTTCAGGATACACTTGCAAAAGAGACTGGTGGTGCGGGAGCAGAACTACCACATCAACTCTTTTAGGAAGCTATACAGGCGTAACCCTTCAACAGAAAACAGGAATACTCTGAGGGCCATTGTGCGACATGCCCACAGTCTCTCCCTCAGAATAAATATTACAAAATGGCTGGAGCGGTGCTCAACATTCGGGCATCGCACCACCTTATTTGAGATATGGGGGCAAGTTTAACATCACAACTGGCAAAAGCAAGGTGAGGCCACCAGCACACCCGAACGCAGCCCAGGAAGCTGAGAAACTGGTGGAGCTCTTCACTTCGAGGGGAGCCTCCACTCGGCTCCCATCGGACATCCAGGATATACAGATGGATCTTCTGCCACAACGCTAGTTAATGATACAAATTGCATGTGAGTGTGAATATGTATCTGATGAAGACCTCACGGACTTGGAACTCCGACGTGCCATTAAGACCACAGGTGACAATGCCCCGGGCATTGATGGCGTCATGTACTCCATGATTGCATGGGCTGGTCAGAGTGGATGGGAGGCAATACTAGACGTCATATACAAGTCATTGAGGGCCGGGACACACTCGGCAGCTTGAAAGAAGGCTACCATTGTACCAATTCCAAAGCCCAAGTACCCAGACAGTATGAGACCCATATCGCTGACCAGCTGTTTTGTCAAGACTGCTGAGAGGGTGGTGTTAAAGCACCTACTATGGAAACTTGGACCGCCACATCAACACATATTTGGCTTCACCAAAAGAGTGGGCACTGCAGAATGTATAACCATCCTACTAAGCCAGATTGCTGATAGTAACAAGAAACCTAGTATCATCGTCTACCTCGACCTTGAGAAGGCATTTTAGCTAGACAGCCCCACTGCAATTCTAGCAATACTAGCTTGGAAGGGGATCAAGGACGCCTCCTGGCCTAGATAGAGTCCTACCTCAGGAAGAGGCACTCCTGTGTTAGCTTCCAGGGACACTACTCTTCCTGCAAAACCCTAGAAAACAGCATGCCACAAGGGGGTGTGCTCAGTCCTACTCTGTTCAACATACTTATGCAGGAACTTGTGAGCCTTCCCTTTCATAGTGGCACACACCTCCTCAGCTATGATGATGACCTTGCATTCAAAGTGAATGGGAAAGGCAATTTGGAGTGACAGGCCCAGAGAACTTTGGACCTAATAACGCAGTCTTGCAAAGAACTAGGCCTCAAGATCTCGGCCGAGAAATCTCTTGCAATGATGTTCAAGGGACCAGATCCTGTGAATAGATTATGTATTCAGGATATAGAACTTGAGTGGACAGGCTCCTACCTATACCTCGGAATCAACATTGATAAAAAGATGACCTTTCAGAAACAGGCCGAGTTTGTCAGCTCCCGTGCTGTGCTCAGACTCAACTCCAAGATAGCCATGACGAGGCACCGTGCAGGAGCGAGCAAAGAAGTACTTCGTTCGTACTATATACAAGCTGTGCGCTCGGTCATTGACTACGGTGCACTGGCGTTGGCTTATCTGTTTCCACAGAGCAGGTAAAAGGTGGAGGTCGTACAATACCAGACGATAAGAACCATACTCAGGGCCCCCAATTGGACCAACACAGTATGTCTCAGATTTGAGGCCCGGCTTCCTTCCCTTGCTGACAGAAAAGATACATAAATGCCTGTAAAGTAGCCACGATTCTGCACCGGCAGCAAGGTACCCCACTGAGAAGACGGATATTGGCAACCATGACTCAAGATCCAACTCTCTTCGCGGACTACTCCTGGAGTCTTTTTTTTTCTACTGCTGGGCCAAAGCTGCTGCCTATACAACTACTCTTTGAGAAGAGTTGTGAGCTTCCTGTTGCTGGATATTATCCACCATCTCTTTGGCGTCCAGATCCGGCTGATGTTTGCGTCATGCAACTACCTACCTCTAAGCATCTCTGCAGTCAAGACACCCTCAGCAATCATGGTGAAACAAGCATGGCACTAGCAGAGGGATGCACATGTGTACATTACACAGGTGGTTCTGTCGACCTTGACAGGAAGAGAGTAGCTGCTGGACTGCTCCACAATGGTTACACACAAAACTGGCGACTCCCTGACCACTGCACGATTCTTCAAGCTGAGCTGGTGGTGATTTAGCAGGCATCGACTCCAACCTGTTATACATGTTGACTCCACCTCTGCAATCAATGCCTTCTCCCATCCTCAAGCAAAGGACAATGTTCACTTCATCACATCGATTCTGAGCATAATGACAGCCTTAGAAGTTCAGGGTAACAGATCGACAATGACTTGGATCCCCAGCCATGCTGGCATCCGGGGAAATGAGGCGGCGGATGATGCAGCCAAGGCAGCAACAGATTATCCTCATGCTGGGATTACAGTCCCCATCAGCCTACGCCAGACCAAACTGGAAGCCGCCAGAGCAATAAACTAATGGGAGAGGTCCTGGGTGATACCCCATCTGAACAGCAGTACCGAGCAGCGAGTTAGGGAGAACCCACTCCATATGATAGATGCTGGTCCAGAGCGCAGTGTAACCCCACCCATCGGCTTCGTTTAGGCTTTCCCACAGCCATGATGATGGTAGACAACTCAGAGATGTGCCAGCATGTTGTCCAGCGCCCCCTAACACAAAATCTCCTGGAGTGCCAAGTTACTGAGACACTCTGCAGGCAACTAGCACTGATGTCCCCTCCCCCAGAAGACCCAGAGAAGACTTTGGTTACCCTAGAGTACAATGATAACGACATGTCCTCCTCCTCCTCACTAGAGTCTACAGTTAGGAGTGCATGTGTGCATATGCATATCTCTGAATGTAAGTGTATAATGCGTCCAGCATACACATGTGTATGATCCTATGTTCATATTAAAGACGACGTTGTCGCTTACGAGACGCATCAGATGAACTGACCTAAACAGTGCTTGAGCAGCATACGTTGCAACATTGCAGAACCTTTCTCCTTCGGGAGCCAGAGATGGGTCATCGCAAGATGACCATGACCCATGCCAGGACCTGGGCTTAGCGAACATTATAAATACATACTCATCAGGGCCAGTTGTACAGAATGCAAAAAGGACTTGGGAATTAAGGTAAGCAGTAACCTTAAACCAAGACAGCAACGCCTAAGCCTAAGGCAAATCATTACTTGGATTTATATGAAGAAGTGTAAGCAACAGAAGTCCAGCAGTTATACTACAGCTGTATACATCATTAGTAAGATCTCACCTAGATTATGCAGCTCAGTTCTGGTCTCCATAGTACTGAATGGATACTAATTCAGCGAGAAATGACAAAGTTGATATATAGCGTTAGAAATCTTCCTTAAGAAGAAAGACTGAAGACCCTTAAACTACATTCACTTGTAAAACGAAGAATGAAGGGAGACATGATCGAAGTGTACAAGTGGAAGATGTGTATTAACAAAGGGGATATAAATAAGGTCTTGAGGATATCCCTCTAAGAGAGAACCCGCAATAATGGATTCAAATTAGACACGTTTAGATTTAGAAACATAGGAAAGTTGTGGTTTGGAAATAGGGTAGTTGATGAGTGGAACAGTCTGCCTAGTTGGGTTATTGAAGCTAAAACGTTGGGTACTTTCATATTTAGGTTGGACAATTACACAAGTAAGAGAGGGTTAAATTTGAGTGAGACTTGCACATGAGTAAATAGATTTATCAAAGGGTTGGTCATATATTCTGTTAGTAGGATGGATTTGTAATGGACCTGCCCAGTATAGGCCAACAAGCCGACTGCCGTGGTCCTCCTTTCTTATGATTTTAGTTTATCCCCAAAATTCAGCGGCCTTAGTTTTTTCCTAAAATTTTGACATATAAACTTGAAAGAAAGACTTGAAAAGGATGTGTCAGCAGTGTTCCTAGTTTTTCAGGATCTTTTGAGAGAGGTTGAATTTGAGCAGGACTGGCACATAAATTAAAATTGTTTTAAAAATTTGCTCATTGGGGAGCAGTGAAAATGGGTTGGTCAAATAGTTTTGTTTATGAGTTTTGCTTTCAGAAAGATTTGCTGGCATGGGCCAGTAGGCCTTTATTTGAGGTGGGACTGACAGCCTCATATACTATTTCTCCAAGAATGATGGTCTCATACACCTCAATAATTTCATCACGCTCGATCATCAATTATTCACGCTTTTTGGATCGACACCATGCCCAGCCCTTCTGGGCTGGGTAGGTGCCAGAGCCAGAGCTTGCAGCTCATCGGATTGTTATTCCCATTAGCCGCCCTGCGGCGGGGATGGCAGATCAGAGAGGCTTAGCTTCTCTCTACGAGCCCCGTGAGAGTGGGGAATGTGGCTAGGCCTGGGGACAGTTGGTCCAAATGACGAGGAGGTACTTGTACCTCGTCCCATGGCAGACATTAGTCTGAGAAAGGAAGCCAAGGCCGTGCTCGGGCCGGGAGAGTACCGGCGAATCAAGAAAAAGAAGAAGAATTCACGTTAGAGTAACTCACATAGCACCTGAGCGAATGACCTGATCTCACGTCTTATATATGCCATCCTCCGGCGATTCTCTTATCATCATACGTGTTAAGATTGTCAAAGTCATCGATTAGCCAAAGTGTTTCAGAAATGGTTCTTTTGGACGGCAATTTAAACTGTCGATTAATGGAAGTGTTTGGTGATTATTTATTCAAAAAGCTTTCAGCCAGAGACGAGAATCAGGTCGAAGATTTAGTCGAATTTGAACTTCGTTTACTGAATGAATGTAAAAAACTAGACATCGAAGATAAAACACAAGACCAGGAAGGTGAACTCCGTGAACCAAACGTGGAACTCCTCGGCCATTCTCCAACTAACAAGACGTCCAGCAATTTATATCTTAAGTGAGGTGGAAAAAATTTGGAATTCAGTGAGCGAAAAGGATTTCGTCTGCATGAGTGTCCTAACTGCCTCAACATTTACACTTACGAGGCAAATTTAGCGCAATACCTTCTCCGGTGCCATACTGGAGCAGCCCCAAGATGACAAGCAGCTTGATGCCCGGCGACATAGAACACCCACCCTTTACCAATACTCTCACTGCAACAAGACTTTCAAATATTAAAGTAGGCTAGAGAGAGACTTATTCACAAAAACAAAGACGTTCGTGCAAGTAATCTGACGGATCGCAGGTTCCAGGAACAAGGTATGCTAGCGTGTAACAATTTACTTTCTGGACACCCAGTTGTCTCACCAAAAAAGGAGAATGTTTGCTCTAGAAAACTCCAGTGTCCACACTGTTCCAAAGGTTTCACATACAAATGCCGGCTTGAGCGACATCATTTTGCTAACCATTCAAACAGAGGAGTCAAGAATTCAGGATCAGGAGATCTTGCCGCTCAAAAAGTGAAAAAATGTAGCATTCTTCAGAGCGGTTGGTGGAATGATGATGTAAAGAGAGTAGTAAGGGAGAAAAAGTTAGCATATGAGAGGTTTTTACAAAGTAGAAGTGATGCAAAGAGGGAAGAGTATATGGAGAGAAAAAGAGAGGTTAAGAGAGTGGTGGGAGGGAATGGGTGAGATGTAATAAACAAATTTTGTTGAAAATAAGAAAAAGTTTTGGAGTGAGATTAATAAGTTGGGGAAGCCTAGGGAACAAATGGATCTGACAGTTAAAAATAGGAGAGAAGAGTTATTAAATGAAGAATTAAAGGTATTGGAAAGATGGAGGGAATATTTTGAAGAATTGTTAAATGTTGATGAAGATAGGGAAGCCGTGATTTCGTGTATAGGGCAAAGAGGAATAACATCTTGTAGGAGTGAGGAAGAGCCAGTTGTGAGTGTAGGGGAAGTTTGTGAGGCAGTGGGTAGAATGAAAGGGGGTAAGGCAGCTGGGATTGATGGGATAAAGATAGAAATGTTAAAAGCAGGAGGGAATATAGTTTTGGAGTGGTTGGTGCTATTATTTAATAAATGTATGGAAGAGGGTAAGGTAACTATGGATTGGCAAAGAGCATGCATAGTTCCTTTGTATAAAGGCAAAGGGGATGAAAGAGAGAGCAAAAATTATAGGGGGATAAGTCTGTTGAGTATACCTGGTAAAGTGTATGGTAGAGTTATTATTGGAAGAATTAAGAGTAAGACGGAGAATAGGATAGCAGATGATCAAGGAGGCTTGGCCATTACTTGGGCAAAATCCCAAGGGATGTTTGGTGAGAATGCTAACCTATCCTTAGGGCTTAGACGACTCTAATCTCGGAAGAGCCAATTTGTTTTACAAGGAAAACTGGCCAGAGCCTCGTAAATTTAGTGAGCAGACCCAGATCAAGCTTTCCTATTCCAGGGTTACAGGATTACCAGATATCTCTGTTTCCATGCTTGAGTGACTGTCCTTCTGAGGGAACAGCGAAAAGACCCTTCATTGAATTTCGCTTTTCAGGCAGCCGTTGGTAAATGCTCTTCAGATCACCTAGTCAAGCATAAAGTTAAAAATGACTACTTAATTTGTACTGAGACTAGTATGGAGACAGAAGGTAGGAAACAGTCAGACAGCTTAGTGGTTCTCAAAAAAATTAGACCTCAGATATTAAATATAGCTCGTAACACTTCATTAGGAGGTTATTTAAGAATTACTAAAACATTGTATAGAATCTTAAAGAATTCTATTGGCTAAAATTAAGGCAGGATGTGAAGAATCATATCCGGTGTTGCCGAGAATGTCAGCAAGTAGGAAACCTGGACATTCCATTAAACCTGCACCTCTCCAGCCTATACCTATGATGGAGAACCTTTCGCAGATTTAATTATAGATTGTGTAGGTCCACTACATAAGTCCAAGTCTGGGAATCGGTATCTATTTACCATTATGGATAGAGCAACTAGATACCCAGAAGCAATCCGCAATGCTTTAACGAAGTTTATCATTGCTCTGGTATTCCTACATCTATTCAAAGTGATCAAGGTACTAACTTCACTGCCAAAGCATTTAGAGAAGCATTAACTAGGCTAGGAATAATCACAACTTATCCACTGCCTATCATCATCAGTCCCAAGGAGCCTTGGAAAGATCCTTCATACTGGGATGAATCACTACATTTACTGCTGTTTTCAATAAGAGAAACTGTGCAGGAGTCTACCGGGTATAGTCTGTCTGAGCTGATCTTTGGGCACAATGTACGAGGCCCTCTTCGGGTGCTCAAGGAAGGATGGCTGGGAGAAGACGTGTGCTGAACTCACACAACTCATCTTCAAGGTTGCAGGTGGCACATCAGATGGCTATGGCAAACTTAAAGGCAGCTCAAAACAAGATGAAAAAGAGATATGACAAATTCACAGTTTGGCTCCTTCCATCCAGGAAACAAGGTTTTGGTGAAGGAACCTATACCTGGCCACACCTTGAAGTAGATTTACAGGACCTATGCAAATTGTAAGTAAATTACCTGATGTAAATTATGTGGTGTCTCCCTTGACAAGACATCAAAATCTAAAACTTACCACATTAATCAAATTCAAACATTTAATTCACCAGACAAAGTCCCAGTAATGGCTTCTGTCCTCTGCCTCTAATCCTGACTCTTTACACTCTTTTTCTGAAATTAATGTAAAGCTTCTATATTCAGTCCTCCTCAAGGACCCTAGCCCTTTAATGGTTGGGCTATCTAAGATTCAGTAACAAGTTTAAACTGCGCTTCTACAATCTTACCCTGATATTTTTTCGGATGTGCCGAAAAAAATGCACATTAGGTTATCATAACGTAGATGTGGGTAACTCTAATCCCATTAAACTCTTCCAGTACACAGCCAGTCCTGAAAAACAGAGGTTACTTCAGCAGGAGGTAAAATTTTTTGTTAGGCATGGGTTGTGGGGGTGTCAGTCCCTGGGGTTCACCGGTATCCCTTTTTGAAAA
>NC_069492.1:561538-577156 GCF_026875155.1 Cherax quadricarinatus | reverse complement strand
TGTGAAGTGAGCACAGTGTTGTGTGTGAAGTGAAGCACAGTGTTGTGAGTGAAGTGAAGCCATTTGTTGTGTGTGAAGTGAAGCACAGTGTTGTGTGTGAAGTGAACCACAGTGTTGAGTGTGAAGTGAAGCACAGTGTTGTGAGTGAAGTGAAGCACAGTGTTGTGAGTGAAGTGAAGCACAGTGTTGTGTGTGAAGTGAAGCACAGTGTTGTGTGTGAAGTGAACCACAGTGTTGAGTGTGAAGTGAAGCACAGTGTTGAGTGTGAAGTGAAGCACAGTGTTGAGTGTGAGGTGAAGCACAGTGTTGAGTGTGAAGTGAAGCACAGTGTTGAGTGTGAAGTGAAGCACAGTGTTGAGTGTGAAGTGAAGCACAGTGTTGAGTGTGAGGTGAAGCACAGTGTTGAGTGTGAAGTGAAGCACAGTGTTGAGTGTGAAGTGAAGCACAGTGTTGGGTGTGAAGTGAAGCACAGTGTTGAGTGTGAAGTGAAGCACAGTGTTGAGTGTGAAGTGAAGCACAGTGTTGAGTGTGAAGTGAAGCACAGTGTTGAGTGTGAAGTGAAGCACAGTGTTGAGTGTGAAGTGAAGCACAGTGTTGAGTGTGAAGTGAAGCACAGTGTTGAGAGTAAAGTGAAGCACAGTGTTGAGTGTAAAGTGAAGCACAGTGTTGAGAGTAAAGTGAAGCACAGTGTTGAGTGTAAAGTGAAGCACAGTGTTGAGTGTAAAGTGAAGCACAGTGTTGAGTGTGAAGTGAAGCACTAGTGTTGAGTGTAAAGTGAGCACAGTGTTGAGTGTAAAGTGAAGCACAGTGTTGAGTGTAAAGTGAAGCACAGTGTTGAGTGTAAAGTGAAGCACAGTGTTGAGTGTAAAGTCTAGTTTACCGACGCAGTAAGGACTTACATCATGCGCACCAGTGAACATCCATGACCTTCCACAACACCCTCCTTCCTGACCTCCAACACCCACCTCCTTGACAACCAACAGCCCCTCCCAGCAGACAGAGGTGACAACTTCTGCGTCTTTACCTCTACAGAGGGCCTGGGATATGCAATCAAACTGGCGTGCACCAGGATGTTGACACGTCCTCAGGGCGGCTCTCTCTCGGGCTGCTAGCGGAGTCGCTGACTTCTTGCACCTCTTAGGGAGGGTCGATGGTGCTCCTGCAAGCAGCAGATCCTGGCACAACCTGCTGCTGTTAGCAATGGCTCTCTCGCTGTCCTGCCGAGGAGGGACAGGCACCTAGCTACATCTGTTGTTGGGGCAATGGATGAATTCCCTAGAATGTTTGTTAATTGCTCATTACTCTGTAATTTGTTCATGATTGTAACCTTGTATGAACGTGTTCATGATTAATTACCTTTGTAACTTGTCATGAGAGTGACCAGCTCTACCTGGTGCTCATTATCTTTGTAACTTTGTGATGATTGTGACAAGATCTAGTTCATTACCTTTGTAACTTGCTCAGCTATCAAAACTTTGGAGTCCAGTCCCTAGACCAATTATGTACCTCTGTAATCTTTTGACTACCGCCCTCAGGATGGGTATGGTGTGCATAATATCTATGCTAAACTAAAAACATGACCTTCCTCAACACCCACCTACCTGACCTCCAACACCCACCTCCTTGAACTTCCCCAACACCCACCTCTATGACCTTCCCCAACACCCACCTACGTGACTGTAGATGAATGGTTCAGAGAACCTACACGTCGATAAATTAGATTCATTTGCAACTCTTGGGTATCTTTACTGAGGAAACGTTTCGCCACACAGTGGCTTCATCAGTCCATACAAAGAAGAATGGTGAAGAACAGAAGAAGTTTGAGTTAATCAGTCTCTCAGCCTTGAGTTGATGAGGTCAATCCATCAATCTTGAAAAGAATACAGCATATCTGCGATCAGAGAACCTAATTTCCACTGTTTCTAACGCACTCAAGTAAAATAAAGGCAGTTTCATCATCTCTGAAGTATTAACAAGAATCCTCAAAACAATAAACCCTGCCATCACATAGTCGCTGCTGCTAATAATACACAAGAACAAAACAGAGGAGGAACACTGAAACAGATCTTATCAAATCCAACCACTAACAAAAATATTTGTCTAACCTATTTTTATGCTTCCAAGTAATAGTTTTTATAACCTTTTACTCATGTGCAAGTTGATTTTCCTACCACATGTATTACTGTTAAAACTAGTATTACTACTACAATTAATATTACTACCACTTCCACTAGTATTACATCTCACTCTGAGCCTATATATATCTTCTGTGTCCATGTATTGTTTGTACACTCGTATTTCACGAAGGATTGTGGTACACATTACCAGTCAGTATTCGTACAGTACAGTATGCCTTATCAATAGATAGGTACATGGCTTCTGCCAAAAGGGTGAGGTCACGATGTTCCTCGGACATGATGGAGGACTCGCATTTGGAAATGTGAAGCGCAGTTCTAGCGATAAAGTTGTGAGGCCACTCAGCGTCATCAGAGGAAGAGAAAGAGGCTGCTCATATTGCAGCAGTTCTTAGAGCTCCAACCATGGAGCCAGCAAATATGGAAACAAGGGAGTGGATAAACACCCTATCCCCCGAGAACCAAGATGGATGAATTAATGTGGACAACAGCAAAAAGCGCAGTCAGTCCAAGGAGCAGACAAACCAGCTCAACCCTCCTGTCAAATTCTAGGTGAAGTCTTACGGGGAGCACAGAACCCATTATAGCATGGTTACACACCTGGAATCACGGCACAGTCTGGGGTTCAAGATATGGTTCAACCTGAGGGGAGAACCAATGCTGACTCCTCTCAACAGGGAAATGTACACCACCTTGAAGAGAGTAATGGAGACAGATTGCTCCATCACCCTGGAGGCACTGGAATCTCGGCAGAAGATTACCAAGGGTGTAGTGATGCGATACCCGCTGATGATGCCCATCTAGGCAGTAGAGGCTCACCCCAGTGTGGTGTCAGCTCAACGTCTCAAGGTAAAGACGGAAGGCAATGCCCCAACACGACAGGACCTCATTCAGCACGTAGTTCCGCTGCCATCCTAGCTGGACCTGGCTCTTTGGGCAGGTAAGATGTCAGGGCATTCATGGGAGAACCTGTTTGCAGTTTCAAGTGCCAGCGTCTTGGACACCTGGGTGCACTGTCCGAACAGAGTAATCTGCAGTGTCTGCACCCTACTGAGGACTGCATCACCAAGCTGAAAAATGCATAACCACCCACTCCACAATGCCCGAACTGCAGGCAAAAGCACCATACCTGGAGCCCTTGATGCCCCGAGAGACTCGCCAGAATTCATGGGGCCTGGAAGACGCCAACTACTCGGCATCAGGCTACAACAGAGCATCACTCTCAGCAAACGATGGGCACAGAGAACCCTGCCATACCACGAGCTCTCACCAGGTCACCCAACTCATTGCCGAGGAATTCTCGACCCTCGAAAATTCAACTAGATGTCATGGACAGGAGCCTCCTGCCCCCTACCTCAAAAAAAAAAAAAAATAAAAAAAAAACAAGCGGCATCAACAAGGAACATCTGGTAAACGTCATCAGCAGACAGCACTGCACGAGCCCCAACCTGCCATAACACGGCAATGCAGGGACTCCTTGCCCTGCACAGCTGCTATGCAAGCTCCCCTGGCTATGTCTGCACCTCACCAGCAGATGCCAACTACCCAACTTGGCACACAGCAACAAGCTATAGTGTGCACAATGAAGAAATCCAACCCTCATCAGCCCCAAAGACCACAACAGCCCAGGTAATATCCTCTGTTTTAAACCCAAAGCTAATGCAGGCCCTCACGAGGGAAATTTCGTAGCACTCATCAAGGCATTCACGGATATTATTTGCAACAAATTATTACAGCCAGGGACAATAAGGTCTGTTATCCTGGGTGTAAAGGGGAGCGAGGAGCAGAACAAAACAGCTGAATGACTTTGAAATAAAATTTTCCTTCACTAAGAGTATAGTGATTATTTACATGTACGTACACCATATACATTTGGAAATGTTATGTACAACACCGTTTGGGAAAGGCCAAGACAGCCTGGAGACGAATGGACAACGAGCTCAACCAATGACAAGGGGTGGACAGGTGGGTGGTGATCACAACACCTCCATGATTGTCGACCCACCTTCTCATTGGCTGAGCTCGGAAATGATCGAACGATGGGGCCCCATCATTCGACCTAGTTTGGTTCGCTGGTTCGGGAGATAGCCTTTCATTGAGGATGTGACATGCGCCGAATAAGGTTACTTACTCTTTGCATGCCACAACAATCAACTCCACGAACAGCAGAGAATGTTCCGGCAAATGGTTAGCACACTACTGAGAGTGTGCTTATTAACCGAGGAGGGAATGGTGGATGCCATGAATTTGTATGTTCTCGAGTGGACAGGGCTCAGTCTCCAGCTCAGGAAACAACAGTGATGGAAGAACTTCTGTTACCAATCACACCCTCAAGGTCCTACAATGGAAAAATTAAAGGCCCTGAGGGGCAATCATCCCCTCTTGTGGAGGTAGTATTCGGGATCGGGTTGACATCGTGTTGCTACAAGAAACTGACTGTCCCAACTATGTCCCCCAGCTCCCCGGTTTTGTAGCTTTTTCGGGCATGGAGTGGGCATTCACTGCAGAGGCACAGCTGTATTTCGTACAGATGCGGTACCTCACGAGGTTATAGCCAAACCCCGTGGACTGTGGGGAGCATGTCGAGGTACAAGCCATCCTTTCAAACTACCTGGAACGCCCTTTTCCTCTATAACATCTACAAGAACCCAAGGCCCCTCGACATCGCAGAGCTCCTCGCGCTGGCACGCACGGGGATATTATTGTAGGTGGAGACTTCAACATACATCATCCAATGCTGCATTCTTCCCTAGCCACCAATGCTGCTGGCAGACCAAAAGCAATATTCTAGAGGTAAAATTGCTAAGCAATGGGGACTCCCCACACCTGTTGGGCCGCCCCCCTTTACCTTACTTTCGGGTCAAAAGACAGCTCGCAGCGGGAGCTACATAGGAAATTCATTTAGCCTTGTCAGTGACCACTATGCAATGATCACCACCTACATTTATCAAGAGACTCCCCCACAATCGTGGTGCCTCCCAGATGGGACGTAACAAAGGCCAACTGGAAGGTACTTCAAGATTATCTTCTGACTGGTGGGCCAAAATACACTATCCTAGGACTCGATATGGCTGAAAGGAAACTAATTTACTGTTCTCATCCACGCAGCAGCGTGCGCAATTCCAAGAAGTTTTTCAGGATACACTTGCAAAAGAGACTGGTGGTTCTACAACGAAAAGGTGTGGGAGCAGAACCACCACATCAACTCTTTTAGGAAGCTATGCAGGCATAACCCTTCAACAGAAAACAGGAATACTCTGAGGGCCATTGTGCGACATGCCCAGAGTCTCTCCTCAGAATAAATTTACAAAATGGCTGGAGCTGTGCTCAACTTTCGGGCATCGCACCACCTTATTTGAGATATGGGGGCAAGTTTAACATCACAACTGGCAAAAGCAAGGTGAGGCCACCAGCACACCCGAACGCAGCCCAGGAAGCTGAGAAACTGGTGGAGCTCTTCACTTCGAGGGGAGCCTCCACTCGGCTCCCATCGGACATCCAGGATATACAGATGGATCTTCTGCCACAACGCCAGTTAACGATACAAACTGTATGTGAGTGTGAATATGTATCTGATGAAGACCTCACGGACTTGGAACTCCGGCGTGCCATTAAGACCACAGGTGACAATGCCCCGGGCATTGATGGCGTCATGTACTCCATGATTGCACGGGCTGGTCAGAGTGGATGGGAGGCAATACTAGACGTCATAAACAAGTCATGGAGGGCCGGGACACACTCGGCAGCTTGAAAGAAGGCTACCATTGTACCAATTTCAAAGCCCAAGTACCCAGACAGTATGAGACCCATATCGCTGACCAGCTGTTTAGTCAAGACTGCTGAGAGGGTGGTGTTAAAGCACCTACTATGGAAACTTGGACCGCCACATCAACACATATTTGGCTTCACCAAAAGAGTGGGCACTGCAGAATGTATAAACCATCTACTAGCCAGATTGCGATAGTAACAAGAAAACTTAGTATCATCGTCTACCTCGACCTTGAGAAGGCATTTGAGCTAGACAGCCCCACTGCAATTCTAGCAATACTAGCTTGGAAGGGGATCAAGGACGCCTCCTGGCCTAGATAGAGTCCTACCTCAGGAAGAGGACTCCTGTGTTAGCTTCCAGTGACACTACCCTTCCTGTTAAAACCTAGAAAACGCATGCCACAAGGGGGTGTGCTCAGACCTACTCTGTTCAACATACTTATGCAGGAACTTGTGAGCCTTCCCTTTCATAGTGGCACACACCTCCTCAGCTATGATGATGACCTTGCACTCATAGTGAATGGGAAAGGCAATTTGGAGTGACAGGCCAGAGAACTTTGGACCTAATAATGCCAGTCTTGCAAAGAACTAGGCCTCAAGATCTCGGCCGAGAAACTCTTGCAATGATGTTCAAGGAACAGATCCTGTGAATAGATTATGTATTCAGGATTAGATTGAGTGGACAGGCTCCCACCTATACTCGGAATCAACATTGATAAAAAGATGACCTTTCAGAAACAGGCCGAGTTTGTCAGCTCCCGTGCTTTTGCTCAGACTCAACTCCAAGATACCCCATGACGAGGCACCGTGCAGGAGGAGCAAAAAAAGTACTTCGTTCGTACTATATACAAGTGTGCGCTCGGTCATTGACTACGGTGCACTGGCGTTGGCTTTCTTTTTCCCAACAGAGCAGGTAAAAGGTGGAGGTCGTACAATACCAGACGATAAGAACCATATCAGTTCCAAAGTTTCACATACAAATGCCGGCTTGAGCGACATGATTTTGCTAACCATTCAAACAGGGAGTCAAGAATTCAGGATCAGGAGATCTTCCCGCTAAAAAAGTGAAAAAAATGTAGCATTCTTCAGAGCGATTGGGGAATGATGATGTACAGAGAGTAGTAAGGGAGAAAAGTTAGCATATGAGAGGTTTTACAAATTTAGAAGTGATGCAAAGAGGGAAGAGTATATGGAGAGAAAAAGAGAGGTTAAGAGGGGTGGTGGGAGGGAATGGGTGAGATGTAATAAAAAAATTTTGTTGAAAATAAGAAAAAGTTTTGGGGTGAGAATTAATAAGTTGAGGAAGCCTAGGGAACAAATGGATCTGACAGTTAAAAATAGGAGAGAAGAGTTATTAAATGGAGAGTTAGAGGTATTGGAAAAAACGGAAGGAACATTTTGAAGAATTGTTAATGTTGATGAAGGTAGGGAAGCTGTGATTTCGTGTATAGGGCAAGGGGAATAACATCTTGTAGGAGTGAGGAAAGAGCCAGTTGTGAGTGTAGGGGAAAGTTTGTGAGGCAGTGGGTAAAATGAAAGGGGGTAAGGCAGCTGGGATTGATGGGATTAAGATAGAAATGTTAAAAGCAGGAGGGGATATAATTTTGGAGTGGTTGGTGCTATTATTTAATAAATGTATGGAAGAGGGTAAGGTAACTAGGGATTGGCAGAGAGCATGCATAGTTCCTTTGTATAAAGGCAAAGGGGATGAAAGAGAGAGCAAAAATTATAGGGGGATAAGTCTGTTGAGTATACCTGGTAAAGTGTATGGTAGAGTTATTATTGGAAGAATTAAGAGTAAGACGGAGAATAGGATAGCAGATGATCAAGGAGGCTTTAGGAAAGGGACGCTGTGTGTGGACCAAGCGTTTACAGTGAAACATGTAGGTGAACAGTATTTAGATAAGGGTAAAAAGGTTTTTGTGGCATTTATGGATTTAAAAAAGGCGTATGACAGGGTGGATAGGGAGGCAATGTGGCAGATGTTGCAGGTGTATGGTATAGGAGGTAGGTTACTGAAAGCAGTGAAGAGTTTTTGCGAGGACAGTGAGGCTCAGGTTAGAGTATGTAGGAGAGAGGGATATTATTTCCCAGTAAAAGTAGGCCTCAGACAAGGATATGTGATGTCACCGTGGTTGTTCAATATATTTATTGAAGGGGTTGTAAGAGAAGTGAATGCTAGAGTCTTGGCAAGAGGTGTGGAGTTAAAAGATAAAGAATCAAAGTGGGAGTTGTCACAGTTTCTCTTTGCTGGTGACACTGTGCTTTTTGGAGATTCTGAAGAGAAGCTGCAAAGGTTGGTGGATGAATTTGGTAGGATATGTAAAAGAAGAAAATTTAAAGTGAATGTAGGAAAGAGTAAGGTGATGAGGATAACAAAAAGATTAGGTGACGAAAGACTGGATATCAGATTGGAGGGAGAGAATATGTAGGTAAATGTATTCAGATATTTAGGAGTGGACGTGTCAGCAGATGGGTCTATGAAGGATGAGATGAATCATACAATTGCTGAGGGGAAACAGGTGAGTGGTGCACTTAGGAGTCTGTGGAGACAAAGAACTTTGTCCGTGTAAGCAAAAAAGGGAATGTATGAGAGTATAGTTGTACCAACACTCTTGTATGGGTGTGAAGCATCGGTGATGAATGCTGCAACGAGGAGAAGGCTGGAGGCAGTGGAGATGTCATGTCTGAGGACAATGTTTGGTGCGAATATAGTGCAGAGAATTCGTAGTTTGGAAACTAGGAGAAAGTGTGAGATTACCAAAACTATTATCCATAGGGCTGAGGAGTGGTTGTTGAGGTGGTTCAGACATTAGAGAGAATGGAAAAAAACAGTATGACTTCGAGAGTGTATAAATCTGTAGTAGAGGGAAGGCGGGGTAGGGGTCGGCCTAGGAAGGGTTGAAGGGAGGGGGTAAAAGAGGTTTTGTGTGTGAGGGGCTTGGACTTCCAGCATGCGTGCATGAGCTTATGTAATAGGAGTGAATGGAGACAAATGGTTTTCAATACTTGACGTGCTGTTGGAGTGTGAGCAAAGCAACATTTATGAAGGGATTCAGGGAAACCGGCAGGCTGGACTTGAGTCCTGGAGATGGGAAGTACAGTGTCTACACTCTGAAGGAGGGGTGTTAATGTTACAGTTTTATAACTGTAGTTTAAAGCACCCCTCTGGCAAGACAGTGATGCAGTGAATGATGATGAAAGTTTTTCTTTCTTGGCCATTACTTGGGCAAAATCCCAAGGGATGTTTGGTGAGAATGCTAACCTATCCTTAGACGACTCTAATCTCGGAAGAGCCCATTTGTTTTACAAGGAAAACTGGCCAGAGCCTCGTAAATTTAGTGAGCAGACCCAGATCAAGCTTTTCTATTCCAGGGTTGCAGGATTACCAGATATCTCTGTTTCCATGCCTGAGTGACTGTCTTTCTGAGAGGAACAGCGAAAAGACCCTTCATTGAATTTCGCTTTTCAGGCAGCCGTTGGTAAATGCTCTTCAGATCACCCAGTCAAGCATAAAGTTAAAAATGACTACTTAATTTGCACTGAGACTAGTAAGGAGACAGAAGGTAGGAAACAGTCAGACAGCTTAGTGGTTCTCAAGAAAATTAAACCTCAGATATTAAATATAGCTCGTAACACTTCATTAGGAGGTTACTTAAGAATTACTAAAACTTTGTATAGAATCTTAAAGAATTCTATTGGCCAAAATTAAGGCAGGATGTGAAGAATCATATCCGGTGTTGCCGAGAATGTCAGCAAGTAGGGAAACCTGGACATTCCATTAAACCTGCACCTCTCCAGCCTATACCTATGATGGAGAACCTTTTGCAGATTTAATTATAGATTGTGTAGGTCCACTACATAAGTCCAAGTCTGGAAATTGGTACCTATTTACCATTATGGATAGAGCAACTAGATACCCAGAAGCAATCCGCAATACTTTAACAAAGTTTATCTTTGCTCTGGTATTCTTACATCTATTCAAAGTGATCAAGGTACTAACTTCACTGCCAAAGCATTTAGAGAAGCATTAACTAGGCTAGGAATAATCCACAACTTATCCACTGCCTATCATCATCAGTCCCAAGGCGCCTTGGAAAAATCCTTCATTCTGGGATGAATCACTACCTTTACTGCTGTTTTCAATAAGAGAAACTGTGCAGGAGTCTACCCGGTATAGTCTGTTTGAGCAGATCTTTGGGCACAATGTACGAGGCCCTCTTCTGGTGCTCAAGGAAGGATGGCTGGGAGAAGACGTGTGCTGAACTCACCACAACTCATCTTCAAGGTTGCAGGTGGCACGTCAGATGGCTATGGCTAACTTAAAGGCAGCTCAAAACAAGATGAAAAAGAGATATGACAGAAATTCACAGTTTGGCTCCTTCCATCCAGGAGACAAGGTGTTGGTGAAGGAACCTATACCTGGCCACACCTTGAAAGCTAGATTTACAGGACCTATGCAAATTGTAAATAAATTACCTGATGTAAATTATGTGGTGTCTCCCCTTGACAAGATATCAAAATCTAAAACTTACCACATTAATCAAATTCAAACATTTAATTCACCAGATAAAGTCCCAGTAATGGCTTTGTCCTCTGCCTCTAATGCTGACTCTTTGCACTCTATTTCTGAAATTAATGTAAAGCTTCTATATTCAGTCCTCCTCAAGGACCTTAGCCCTTTAATGGTGGGGCTATCTAAGATTCAAGTAACAAGTTTAACTGCGCTTCTACAATCTTACCCTGATATTTTTTCGGATGTACAGAAAAAATGTACATTAGGTTATCATAACGTAGATGTGGGTAACTCTAATCCTATTAAACTCTTCCAGTACACAGCCAATCCTGAAAAACAGAGGTTACTTCAGCAGGAGGTAAAATTTCTGTTAGAGCATGGGTTAGTGGAGGAGTCGTCTAGTCCATGTGCTTCACCGTGTATCCTTGTTAGAAAAGCTGATGGAGGTTTTTGAGTGTGTACAGACTAACGTAAGGTGAATGAGGTCACAATTGCAGATGCTTACCCTCTGCCACATCTGGATGATGTAATCGAGTTTGTGGGTAAGGCTACTTTTGTATCCATGTTAGATTTCCTAAAGGTTACTATCAGGTACATTTGACAGATAAGGTGAAGGAAATCTCTGCCTTCGTAATTCCAGGAAGTCATTATCAATATACAGGAACCCCCTTCCGGATGAAAAACTCGCCCTCTTCATTCCAGAAACTTATCCATCAGGCTATTAAAGGACTTGAAGGCACGGCAGCATACATGGATGACATTGTGGTTATCGGATACTTCGGATCAACACATGTTTAGGCTTAAAGCTCTCTTTGAGACCTTTCAGAGTTTCCACTTAACTGTTAACTTATCTAAATTTTCCTTTGGCCAGGCTATTGCTACTTTTTTGGGCCATGAATTATGTAATGGTAAAGTCGCTCTTAAATTTGCTAAAGTTATTGCCATAAAAATTATTCAGTTCCTCATGATAGGAAATCTCTTCAGTGTTTCCTAGGCATGATAGGATTTTACAGAATATTCTGTAAAAATGTCTCAGATATTGTAGTCTCTCTTACTTCACTTACCAGCCACGAAGTTCCCTTTAATTGGACCCCAGAATGTCAAAATGCTTTTATGATAGTAAAAAGATTACTTTATACTGCACCCATTCTTTTGTCTCCAGACTTCTCCAAACCTTTTTTATTACAGGTTGATGTTTGCTTGTCCCCACTGCTTGTATTGTTGTGGTTGCTTGCTTATTCCGACTGCTTCTGTTGTAATGGATGCTTATTTGTTCCCAAAGCTTGTATTGTAGCAGTTGCTTGCTTTTTCCCTCTGCTTGTACTGTAGTGGTTTCTTGCTTGTCCCCACTGCTTGTATTTGAGTGGTTGCTTCTGTGTTCTCACTGCTTGTATTGTAGTGGATGCTTGCTTGTTCCCACTGCTTGTATTGTAGTGGTTGGTTGCTTTTTCCCTATGCTTGTATTGTAATGGTGGCTTGCTTGTTCCCACTGCTTGTATTATAGTGGTTGCTTGCTTGTTCCCACTGTTTGTATTGCAGTGGTTGCTTGCTTGTTCCCTCTGCTTGTATTGTAGTGGTTGCTTGCTTGTTCCCACTGCTTGCATTGTAGTGGTTGCTTGTTGTTTCCACTGCTTGTATTGTAATGGTTGCTTGCTTGTCCCCACTGCTTGTATTGTAGTTATGGCTTGCCTGGTCCCACTGCTGGTATTGTAGTGGTTGCTTGCTTGTTCTATCTAGGCTGGAATATTGCTGTTCATTAACACCACCTTTCAAGGCAGGTGAAATTTCTGACCTAGAAAATGTACAGAGAACCTTCACGGCACGCATAACGGAGATAAAACACCTCAATTACTGGGAGCGCTTTATGTTCCTGAACCTGTACTCCCTGGAACACAGGCGGGAGAGATACATGATTATATACACCTGGAAAATCCTAGAGAGAATAGCACCGAACTTGCACAAGAAAATCACTCCTTACGAAAGCAAAAGACTCGGCAGACGATGCAACATTCTCCCAATGAAAAGCAGGGGTGCCATTAGCACGTTAAGAGACAGTACAATAAGTCTCAGGTGCCCAAGACTGTTCAACTGCCTCCCAGAATTCATAAGAGGGATTACAAATATTCCCCTGGCTGTCTTAGAGTGGGCACTGGACAAGCATCTAAGGTTCAATACCTGACAAGCCGGGCTGTGATTCGTATGTTGGATTGCGTGCAGCTAGCAGTAACAGCCTGGCTGATCAGGCCCTGATCCACCATGAGTCGAGGTCACAGTCCGGGCAGCGGGGGAGTTGACCCCCGGAACTCTCAGCAGGTAAACTCCAGGTAAACTGCTTGTATTGTAGAGAATGCTTGCTTGTTCCCACTGCTTGATTTGTAGTGGTTGCTTGCTTGTTCCCACTGCTTCTACTGTACTGGTTGATTGCTTCTCCCCACTGTTTGTATTGAAGTGGTTGCTTGCTTGTTCCCACAGCTTGAAATGTAGTGGTTGTTTGCTTGTCGCTACTGCTTGTACTGAAGTGGTTTCTTACTTCTTCTCACTGCTTGTATTGTAGTGGTTGCTTGCTTGTTCCCACTGCTTGTACGTCAGTGGTTGCATGTTTGTTCCCACTGTTTGTATTGTAGTGGTTGTTTGCTTGTTCCGTCAGGTTTTAATGTAGTGGTTTGCTTGTCGCTACTGCTTGTTAATGAAGTGGTTGCTTGCTTGTTCCCCCTGCTTGTATTGCAGTGGTTGCTTGCTTGCCATCATTGCTTGTGTTTTAGTGATTGCTTGCTTGTTCCCACTGCTTGTATTGTAGTGGTTGCTTGATTGTCCCACTGCTTGTATTGTAGCAGTTGTTTGCTTGTTTCCAATGCTTTTATTCTTATGGATGCTTGTTATTCCCTGTTACGTTTTGAATCTTAATATTTAGCCAGGTTAGTGCACTCCTTAACAATACACTTCATAGAATGAGAAGATACTTCCAAACTTAGAAATGTAAGACACAAATAATAGTTACTCAGTCTTTTCTAGTTTCTTTTTATTTAAAAGCTTAAATACTTCTTAGATATTCATAAATATCTATTAAATATCACTTCGTCAGAAACTTTCATTCACATAAGAAAATACTTAAATAGAATGTACATCACAGACCCCCTTCAATATGGTCACTACACTTGTTAATAATCAGTGGAATATTACTGCTTCCTCAATAATGACATTACTTGTACGCGAGTATATACATTGAGAAGGAACACTTTCACTGAGTAACTCCCTGGCTTAAGAAATATATCACTTAAAGTTCTAAACTTGACACAGGTCGTCACATCGTAAACTGAGGGTAACAGTATATAACTGTCCGCAGACTTCACTTCAGAATAAACATCAAGCTGGTTCAGGAGTTTCTACAACAGAATTCTCTATCGAAGTGAGAATAAGGTGGAGTACTGGAGGGGTAGCTCAGTCAATGCACACCGAGTCGGCAGAGAGAGCGAACTGAATTAACACAGTTAGTCCCTGGTTACTGGAGCTTATTCGGGGATCAACGCCCCCGCGGCCCGGTCCATGACTAGGCCTCCCGATGGATCAGAGCCTGATCAACTAGGCTGTTACTGCTGGCCCCACGCCGTCCAACGTACGAGCCACAGCCCGGTTGATTCATCACTGACTTTAGGTATCTGTCCAGCTCTCTCTTGAAGGCAACTCGCCAAAGGGGAGAGGGAAGAGTAGACTAAACTACCTCCAAGGGCATATCTTGTTTCAACTCTTAGCCAGCTGTTACCTACTACCCAACACATTACTCAATATATATATATTCTTTTTTATTATCACACTGGCCGATTCCACCAAGGCAGGGTGGCCCGAAAAAGAAAAAAATTTCACCATCATTCACTCCATCACTGTCTTGCCAGAAGGGTGCTTTACACTACAGTTTTTAAACTGCAACATTAACACCCCTCCTTCAGAGTGCAGGCACTGTACTTCCCATCTCCAGGACTCAAGTCCGGCCTGCCGGTTTCCCTGAACCCCTTCATAAATGTTACTTTGCTCACACTCCAACAGCACGTCAAGTATTAAAAAACATTTGTCTCCATTCACTCCTGTCACACACGCTCACGCATGCCTGCTGGAAGTCCAAGCCCCTCGCACAAAAAACCTCCTTTACCCCCTCCCTCCAACCTTTCCTAGGCTGACCCCTACCCGCCTTCCTTCCACTACAGACTGATACACTCTTGAAGTTATTCTGTTTCACTCCATTCTCTCCACATGTCCGAACCCTCAATATATATATATTATATATATATATATATTATATATATTATATATATATATATATATATATATATATATTTTATATATTATATACATATACATATATATGTATATGTATATATATATATATATATATATATATATATATATATATATATATATATATATTATATATTATATATATATATATATATATATATTTATATATATATATATATATATATATATATATATATATATATATATAAATATATATTATATATATATATATTATATATATATATATATATATTTATATATATATATATATATATGTCGTGCCGAATAGGCAGAACTTGCAATCTTGGCTTAAATAGCAACGCTCATCTTGCCATATAGGACAAGTGAAAATTTGTGTATGCAATAATTTCGCCAAAATCATTCTGAACTAACGAAAAAAATATATTTCACTGTGTTTGTTTAGTATTAAATTACTGTAACCAAAATCTAAAATATATTTAGTTGGGTTTGGCTAAAATAAATTGTTCTTGTTATAATAAGGTTAGGTAAGTTTTCTAAGTTCCTTTTGGTGCAAAATTATAAATTTTTACATCAACATTAATGAAAAATATACATCTTTAAACGTATAAGAGAAATTTTTAGAAAGGACTTAATTTTAAATGAGTTCTTGCTAATTTACCAGTTTTTACATATTCGGCACGACATATTATATATATATATATATAAGTAGTGTAATTTGGTCGATCTAGGAAACCTGCCGGATAATGACCATGGAAAATGAGATAATGATGGGGTCTGTATGACCTTATGGCTAACAGGGTAATTGTTTAATATGATTAATCATGCCCCAAGGGGATAGAGAGACTATTCCTATACATTAATAAGTAGGTACATAAAGTAGAACAAAGGATTCGGGGGGTGCAGGTGGCAGATTCCAGGATAATTTGG
>NC_069492.1:545610-561038 GCF_026875155.1 Cherax quadricarinatus | reverse complement strand
AATGTGGGAAAGAGAAGGTTGGGGATAACAAAAAGATTAGGTGACGAAAGACTGGATATTAGATTGGAGGGAGAGAATATGTAGGTAAATGTATTCAGATATTTAGGAGTGGACGTGTCAGCAGATGGGTCTATGAAGGATGAGATGAATCATACAATTGCTGAGGGGAAACGGGTGAGTGGTGCACTTAGGAATCTGTGGAGACAAAGAACTTTGTCCGTGTAAGCAAAAAGGGGAATGTATGAGAGTATAGTTGTACCAACACTCTTGTATGAGTGTGAAGCATCGGTGATGAATGCTGCAACAAGGAGAAGGCTGGAGGCAGTGGAGATGTCATGTCTGAGGACAATGTTTGGTGCGAATATTGTGCAGAGAATTCGTAGTTTGGAAACTAGGAGGTGTGAGATTACCAAAACTATTATCCATAGGGCTGAGGAGTGGTTGTTGAGGTGGTTCAGACATTAGAGAGAATGGAAAAAGACAGAATGACTTCGAGAATGTATAAATCTGTAGTAGTGGGAAGGCGGGGTAGGGGTAGGCCTAGGAAGGGTTGAAGGGAGGGGGTAAAGGAGGTTTTGTGTGCGAGGGGCTTGGACTTCCAGCATGCATGCATGAGCTTATGTAATAGGAGTGAATGGAGACAAATGGTTTTCAATACTTGACGTGCTGTTGGAGTGTGAGCAAAGCAACATTTATGAAGGGATTCAGGGAAACCGGTAGGCCGGACTTGAGTCCTGGAGATGGGAAGTACAGTGTCTACACTCTGAAGGAGGGGTGTTAATGTTACAGTTTTATAACTGTAGTTTAAAGCACCCCTCTGGCAATACAGTGATGCAGTGAATGATGATGAAAGTTTTTCTTTCTTGGCCATTACTTGGGCAAAATCCCAAGGGATGTTTGGTGAGAATGCTAACCTATCCTTAGACGACTCTAATCTCGGAAGAGCCAATTTGTTTTACAAGGAAAACTGGCCAGAGCCTCGTAAATTTAGTGAGCAGACCCAGATCAAGCTCTCCTATTCCAGGGTTGCAGGATTACCAGATATATCTGTTTCCATGCCTGAGTGACTGTCCTTCTGAGAGGAACAGCGAAAAGACCCTTCATTGAATTTCGCTTTTCAGGCAGCCGTTGGTAAATGCTCTTCAGATCACCTAGTCAAGCATAAAGTTAAAAATGACTGCTTAATTTGTACTGAGACTAGTATGGAGACAGAAGGTAGGAAACAGTCAGACAGCTTAGTGGTTCTCAAAAAAATTAGACCTCAGATATTAAATATAGCTCGTAACACTTCATTAGGAGGTTACTTAAGAATTACTAAAACATTGTATAGAATCTTAAAGAATTCTATTGGCCAATATTAAGGCAGGATGTGAAGAATCATATCCGGTGTTGCCGAGAATGTCAGCAAGTAGGGAAACCTGGACATTCCATTAAACCTGCACCTCTCCAGCCTATACCTATGATGGAGAACCTTTCGCAGATTTAATTATAGATTGTGTAGGTCCACTACATAAGTCCAAGTCTGGGAATCGGTACCTATTTACCATTATGGATAGAGCAACTAGATACCCAGAAGCAATCCGCAATGCTTTAACGAAGTTTATCTTTGCTCTGGTATTCCTACATCTATTCAAAGTGATCAAGGTACTAACTTCACTGCCAAAGCATTTAGAGAAGCATTAACTAGGCTAGGAATAATCCACAACTTATCCACTGCCTATCATCATCAGTCCCAAGGAGCCTTGGAAAGATCCTTCATACTGGGATGAATCACTACATTTACTGCTGTTTTCAATAAGAGAAACTGTGCAGGAGTCTACCGGGTATAGTCTGTTTGAGCTGATCTTTGGGCACAATGTACGAGGCCCTCTTCGGGTGCTCAAGGAAGGATGGCTGGGAGAAGACGTGTGCTGAACTCACCACAACTCATCTTCAAGGTTGCAGGTGGCACGTTAGATGGCTATGGCTAACTTAAAGGCAGCTCAAAACAAGATGAAAAAGAGATATGACAGAAATTCACAGTTTAGCTCCTTCCATCCAGGAGACAAGGTGTTGGTGAAGGAACCTATACCTGGCCACACCTTGAAAGCTAGATTTACGGGACCTATGCAAATTGTAAGTAAATTACCTGATGTAAATTATGTGGTGTCTCCCCTTGACAAGACATCAAAATCTAAAACTTACCACATTAATCAAATTCAAACATTTAATTCACCAGACAAAGTCCCAGTAATGGCTCTTTCCTCTGCCTCTAATCCTGACTCTTTACACTCTATATCTGAAATTAATGTAAAGCTTCTATATTCAGTCCTCCTCAAGGACCCTAGCCCTTTAATGGTGGGGCTATCTAAGATTCAAGTAACAAGTTTAACTGCGCTTCTACAATCTTACCCTCATATTTTATCGGATGTGCCGAAAAAATGCACATTAGGTTATGATAATGTAGATGTGGGTAACTCTAATCCTATTAAACTCTTCCAGTACACAGCCAATCCTGAAAAACAGAGGTTACTTCAGCAGGAGGTAAAATTTCTGTTAGAGCATGGGTTAGTGGAGGAGTCGTCTAGTCCATGTGCTTCACCTTGTATCCTTGTTAGAAAAGCTGATGGAGGTTTTTGAATGTGTACAGACTAACGTAAGGTGAATGAGGTCACAATTGCAGATGCTTACCCTCTGCCACATCTGGATGATGTAATCGACTTTGTGGGTAAGGCTACTTTTGCATCCATGTTAGATTTCCTTAAAGGTTACTATCAGGTACATTTGACAGATAAGGTGAAGGAAATATCTGCCTTCGTAATTCCAGGAGGTCATTATCAATATACAGGAACCCCCTTCGGGATGAAAAACTCGCCCTTTTCATTCCAGAAACTTATCCATCAGGCTATTAAAGGACTTGAAGGCACGGCACATACATGGATGACATTGTGGTTATCGGATACTTGGGATCAACACATGTTTAGGCTTAAAGCTCTCTTTGAGACCTTACAGAGTTTCCACTTAACTGTTAACTTATCTAAAGTTTCCTTTGGCCAGGCTACTGCTACTTTTTTGGGCCATGAATTAGGTAATGGTAAAGTCGCTCCTAAATTTGCTAAAGTTCTTGCCATAAAAATTATTCAGTTCCTCATGATAGGAAATCTCTTCAGTGTTTCCCTGGCATGATAGAATTTTACAGAATATTCTGTAAAAATGTCTCAGATATTGTAGTCTCTCTTACTTCACTTACCAGCCACGAAGTTCCCTTTAATTGGACCCCAGAATGTCAAAATGCTTTTATGATAGTAAAAAGATTACTTTATACTGCACCCATTCTTTTGTCTCCAGACTTCTCCAAACCTTTTTTATTACAGGTTGATGCTTGCTTGTCCCCACTGCTTGTATTGTTGTGGTTGCTTGCTTATTCCGACTGCTTCTGTTGTGTGGATGTTTATTTGTTCCCAAAGCTTGTATTGTAGCAGTTGCTTGCTTTTTCCCTCTGCTTGTACTGTAGTGGTTTCTGCTTGTCCCCACTGCTTGTATTGAGTGGTTGCTTCTGTGTTCTCACTGTTTGTATTGTAGTGGATGCTTGCTTGTTATCACTGCTTGTATTGTAGTGGTTGGTTGCTTTTCCCCACTGCTTGTATTGTAATGGTGGCTTGCTTGTTCCAACTGCTTGTATTATAGTGGTTGCTTGCTTGTTCCCACTGCTTGTATTGCAGTGGTTGCTTGCTTGTTCCCTCTGCTTGTATTGTAGTGGTTGCTTGCTTGTTCCCACTGCTTGCATTGTAGTGGTTCCTTGTTGTTTCCAATGCTTGTATTGTAGTGGTTGCTTGCTTGTCCCCACTGCTTGTATTGCAGTTATGGCTTGCCTGGTCCCACTGCTGGTATTGTAGTGGTTGCTTGCTTGTTCTATCTAGGCTGGAATATTGCTGCTCATTAACGCCACCTTTCAAGGCAGGTGAAATTTCTGACCTAGAAAATGTACAGAGAACCTTCACGGCGAGCATAATGGAGATAAAACACCTCAATTACCGGGAGTGCTTTATGTTCCTGAACCTGTACTCCCTGGAACACAGGCGGGAGAGATACATGATTATATACACCTGGAAAATCCTAGAGAGAATAGCACCGAACTTGCACACGAAAATCACTCCTTACGAAAGCAAAAGACTCGGCAGACGATGCAACATTCTCCCAATGAAAAGCAGGGGTGCCACTAGCACGTTAAGAGACAATACAATAAGTCTCAGGTGCCCAAGACTGTTCAACTGCCTCCCAGAATTCATAAGAGGGATTACAAATATTCCCCTGGCTGTCTTAGAGTGGGCACTGGACAAGCATCTAAGGTTCAATACCTGACCAGCCGGGCTGTGATTCGTACGTTGGATTGCGTGCAGCTAGCAGTAACAGCCTGGCTGATCAGGCCCTGATCCACCATGAGTCGAGGTCACAGTCCGGGCAGTGAGGGAGTTGACCCCCGGAACTCTCTGCAGGTAAACTCCAGGTAAACTGCTTGTATTGCAGAGAATGCTTGCTTGTTCCCACTGTTTGTATTGTAGTGGTTGCTTGCTTGTTCCCACAGCTTGAAATGTAGTGGTTCTTTGCTTGTCGCTACTGCTTGTACTGAAGTGGTTTCTTACTTCTTCCCACTGCTTGTATTGTAGTGGTTGCTTGCTTGTTCCCACTGCTTGTATGTCAGTGGTTGCATGTTTGTTCCCACTGTTTGTATTGTAGTGGCTGTTTGATTGTTCCCCATCAACTTTTAATGTAGTGGTTTGCTTGTCGCTACTGCTTGTTATTGAAGTGGTTGCTTGCTTGTTCCCAACTGCTTGTATTGCAGTGGTTTGCTTTGCTTGTCATCACTGCTTGTGTTTTAGTGGTTGCTTGCTTGTTCCCACTGCTTGTATTGTAGTGGTTGCTTGCTTGTCCCCACTGCTTGTATTGTAGCAGTTGTTTGCTTGTTTCCATTGTTTTTATTCTTATGGATGCTTGTTATTCCCTGTTACGGTTTGAATTTTAATCTTTAGCCAGGTTAAGGCACTCAGTAACAATACACTTCATAGAATGAGATACTTCCAAACTTAGAAATGTAAGGCACAAATAATAGTTACTCAGTCTTTTCTAGTTTCTTTTTATTTAAAAGCTTAAATAACTTCTTAGATATTCATAAATATCTATTAAATAACACTTCGTCAGAAACTTTCATTCACATAAGAAAACACTTAAATAGAATGTACATCACAGACCCCCTTCTTATGGTCACTACACTTGTTTTAAAGATCAGAGGAATATTACTGCTTCCTCAATAATGACATTACTGTACACGATATATACATTGAGAATGGACACTTTCACTGAGTAACTCCCTGGCTTAAGGAATATATCACTTAAAGTTCTAAACTTGACACAGGTCGTCACATCCCTAAACTGAGGGTAACAGTATATAACTGTCCGCAGACTTCACTTCAGAATAAACATCAAGCTGGTTCAGGAGTTTTCTACAACAAAATTCTTCTACCAAGTGAATAAGGTGGAATACTGGAGGGTTAAGCTGAAATAACACTAAGTTCTAACAGAGAGGCGTCACTGAAATAAAAACAGTTTAATCCCAGACTTTCACTTTCAGAATCGCCAAAGTGGGACGGGAGTACTAAAAAAAAACCATCCAAGGAAATACATTGTTGAATACTAGGGAGCTCAGTACTACACTATCCAACAAGCATAATTTTATAACATTAATAATATAATGATATATAAAGATATGATAATTAACTAAATATATAATATATTTATATATATATCTATATAATATATACAAATATTACACTTAATATATATATATATAATATATATATAAATATATATATATATAAAAATATATATATATATTATATATATATATATATATATATATATATAATATATATATAAAAATAAAAATAAACATATGTACATATATATATATATATAAATATATATATATATATAAAATATTATATATAATATATAATATATATATAATATTTTATATATATATTATATTACATATATATATATATATATAACATATACATATATATATATATATAATAATATATATATATATAATATATATATATATAAAATATATATATATATATAATATATATATATATATATAATATAACATATGTTAAGAGAGTGGTGAAGCAATGTAAAAAGAGAGCAAATGAGAGAGTGGGTGAGATGTTATCAACAAATTTTGTTGAAAATAAGAAAAAGTTTTGGAGTGAGATTAACAAGTTAAGAAAAGCCTAGAGAACAAATGGATTTGTCAGTTAAAAATAGGAGAGGAGATTATTAAATGAGAGTTAGAGGTATTGGGAAGAAGGAAGGAATATTTTGAGGAATTGTTAAATGTTGATGAAGATAGGGAAGCTGTGATTTCGTGTATAGGGCAAGGAGGAATAACATCTTGTAGGAGTGAGGAAGAGCCAGTTGTGAGTGTGGGGGAAGTTCGTGAGGCAGTAGGTAAAATGAAAGGGGTAAGGCAGCCGGGATTGATGGGATAAAGATAGAAATGTTAAAGCAGGTGGGGATATAGTTTTGGAGTGGTTGGTGCAATTGTTTAATAAATTAATGGAAGAGGGTAAGGTACCTAGGGATTGGCAGAGAGCATGCATAGTTCCTTTGTATAAAGGCAAAGGGGATAAAAAGAGTGCAAAAATTATAGGGGATAAGTCAGTTGAGTGTACCTGGTAAAGTGTATGGTAGAGTTATAATTGAAAGAATTTAAAGAAAAGGGAGGGAGAAAAGGTTTTCAAAATGAAAAAGGGAAAGGTTTTAAAGGAAAGGTGGGGGGTGGGGACCGGGTTTTTTAAACCGTGAAACATATAAGTAAACCCAGAAATTTTAGAAAAGGGCTAAAAAAGGCTTTGGGGCATTTAGGGTTTTTGGGAAAAAAGGCCGTATGCCCCGGGTGGATAGGGGGGCAATTTTGGCAAAATTTTGCAAGTGTATGGGTAGGGGTGGGTTTAAACTGAAAGCGTGAAAATTTTTTTAACGAGGATAGTGGGGGTTTCAATTTAGAGTTGTGGAAAGGGGGAAAATTTTTTTCCCAGAAAAAAGTGGGCCTTGAAAAGGGTTTTGGTAAATGTCACCGGGGTTTGTTTAATAAAATTTAAAAGAGGGGGTTTAAAAAAGAGAATAAATGCGGGGGTTTTGGGCCCAAGAGGTGGGATTTAAAAGATAAAGAAAAACACACAAATTGGGAGTTGTAACCCAGTTTGCTCTTTCCCTGATGACACTGGCTCTTGGGAAAATTTCTGGAAAGAATTGCAGAGTTGGGGATAAATTTTTGGTGGGTGTCAAAAGAAAAAAATTAAAAGGGGTGAAAAACAGGAAAGAGAAAGGGTTTAATGAGGAAACAAAAAGATTGGTGATGAAAGTTTGAATATCAGTTTGGGGAGGGAGAGAGTATGGAGGAGGTGGAACGATTCAGAAAATTGGGAGTGGACGGGGCAGGGGAGGGGTCAAGAAAAAAGGGGTAAAACCCTAGAATTGATGGGGGAAAAAGATTGAGGGGTCCCACTTGGGAGCCCTGGGGAAAGCCCAAAGAATTTTGCCCTTTGGAGGAAAAAGGGGGGAATGTATGAGATTAAAATTTTTAAAAACCAACCTCTTATAGGGTTTGGGGAAGCGGGGGTGATAAATGTTGCAGCGAGGAAAGGCGGGAAAAGGCCCAGGGAGATGTCATGCTGGGGGCAATGGGGGGTTTTAAAAAAAAGAAAGAAAATTTCGTTTTTTTGGAAGTTAGGGGGAGGTCGGGATTCCCAAAAAACGTTGTCCGGGAGGGCTGGGGGAAGGGGTTGTTGAGGGGGGTTCGGACATGAAAGAAGAATGGAGCGAAAACAGAATGACTTCAAGATTTATCAGTCGGGTAGGGGAAAGGGAAAGGCGGGGTAGGGGTCGGCCTGGGAAGGGGTTTGGGAAAAGGGGGGGGGAAAAGGGAAAGGTTTTTGGGTGCGAGGGGCTTGGACCCCAAACCCAGGCATGTTTTTGACCCTGTTTGATAGGAGGGGAAGGGAGACAAAGGGGTTTTTAAAATACTTGACGTGCTTTTGGGGAGTGTGACCCAAAGTAACATTTAAAAAGGGGTTTTCGGGGAAAACCGGCGGGCCGACTTGATTCCTGGAGATGGAAGTACAGTGCCTGCCCCTTTTGAAGGGGGGGTTTTAATTTTGGGAAATTTTAAAAAAACCTGTATTTTGAAAAGAAACCCCTTTCTGCAAGACAGTAAATGGAGTAAATTTATGGTGAAAGTTTTTTTTTTCGGGCCCCCCTCCCTTTGGGTGGGAAAGGGCCGGGTGATAAAAAAAAAAAAAAAATTATATAAATATATATATATATATATAATATATATATATATAAAAAATTTTAATAAAATTATATAAAATATATATTTTAAATATTTTATATTTAATATATAAAATATATAAAATAATAAAAATATAAATATAAAAAATATATAAAAATATATATATTTTAAAAATTTTTTTAAATAAAAAAATAAAAATATATATATTTTATAAAATTATATATAATCCAGTAGTAGTAACCAGTTACCAGAAACCCCAGTGTACCGTTGAATCCAACCCCAAAACCCTTCCCTGCCTGAGCACTGCCCCTGAACATGTTTGACCTGGCACTATTCAAAGACCCTCTAGGGGTTTACGTGGGGGGCCGGGGCGGTCAGTTAGGTTACAGATTTAGCGGGGGGCAGGCCAGGGGTGAAAGGGGCTTTTACACACATTTCGTAATTATACAAAATAACACCCTACGTGAGTATTTCTTACCTAATCCACGTGGGGAACCCCCCACATGAAAATGGTGACACCGGTGGGGGGCGGGGTTTTAACGTTTTAAAAGGGAAATTAAAGACGTAAAGGGGCGGGTTTTTTTGAGTGGGCAGGGCCCAAAAGGAAAAACCGTCCCCACCAGCACTACCCTCCCCTCACACACCCCCCGCCAGCCCCCTTACTCCCTCACAACCTTCAGCCTGCAACCCTTTTTGCAGCCTTTTCAACCCTTCCTGGCTTAGTTCGTGTGCAAATTTGCTTCAATCTCCGGGGGGTTGCCCCGTTTTTTGAAAATTAAGCCAGCCCAGAAAGGGCCAGACTGGGGAAGTAAAACCCAGTCAGCCATCACCCCAGCCTGTCTCCTGTCATCCCAACTCTCCTCCGTCCCTTTTGTGCATCTTTTAACACTCTTCCCCCCAGCCTTTCTCGGGGGTAACCCCAGCCACCCAAACCCAGCTTCTAACCCAGCTAAAGAAGAAAGTAACCCACGAAATAAAAACGTAAGCCAATTTTCCTCTGAATTATTGTCTAAAACGTTTTTGGTGCCCCTTTTTGGATGCAAGAGGGGTTTTTCCCACCATTCCTGTGGCAAAAGAGTTTTTTTATAAAGCCACCTTGGGTGGGTAGGGAGGGCGCGCCAGGCGCCCGCCAGAGACCCCTTTCCCCCACTGCCCCTCCCCCCCCAAACACACAAAAACCCACCCCAATCACCACCCCCAGCCACCCACCCCCTCAAACCTGTGGGTTTGTACCCTTGTCCCGGGGTCCAAATACTTTTTTTTGGCTCCCAAAATTTTGGTCAAAAAATTTGTAGGGAGCGCCAACGAAAAAACCCCAAATTATAGATTTCCCCCCAAAAGCGCATTTCTTCCGACAACATTGGAATGTGGGAGGCGTCATCCCCCGGGAACCGGACAACCCTTTCTCCTCTCACTCGTCTCCCGTCTACTACTCCAACTTCTTTGTAATTTTTTTAAAAGACATTTTTTTTTGGGCTTTTAAAGATTTTTTGCGTTTTTAAGACATTTATATTAAATTTGCTTTGTACTCTAACCCCTTGGGTTTTTTTCAGTGTAAAACGCAGTTTTTCCCTTTTGACTCATTTTTTTTAAACAATTTTTTCAGTTTTTTTTTCACTTTATCTTATATTTTTTATTCTTTTTTTTTCTTTATGCTACCCTGTCCCCTAAAATTTTTAAATTGTGTATGTACCAGCAAGCCACCCCTGGGGAAAAGTGATTAAAATTTTTTTTATTTATTTTTTCAGCGTTTATTCTCCAGAAAATTGTAAATTGTTTTTTCATGCAGTGAAATTCACCCCAGTATCCCAAAAATTTTTTCCATTTATTTCTATGTGTTCTTTTTTTCGTATGCCAGCGGGGTCTTTTTTCCTTTAAATTTTCCAGACTTTGTCCCATTTTTTTTTGCCAGAAAATTTTTTTGTCGTATCAGTCAAAAAGCAAGATTTTGTTGTATCAGCCCACAGCAGGATTTTTGGAAAAGAATATTTTAAATAATAATAAAGTGCCCCCCGCCACTGTAAGTGAAAACCCTACCCTTTTTTTTCCTTTTGGGTTTTATTTTTTTCCATGTTTTTAAAATTTCCTTGAAAAAATTAAATTCTTGATAAAATTTTTTAATTATTTTTTAACGTAAATTTTTTTTTTTTACTTTTGCTTGAGTAAATTTTTTGTCAAATTTTTAAAATTAAAAAGTTAAAGTTTTCAATTTTTTTTTTTTTTCTTCATAATTTTTTTTCCCTTTTTTTAAACCTGAGTTTTTTCCCAGGGGACCCCTTTATTACTGCAATGATTATTTCAAAACCTTAAATTTTGGTGCACTTTTTCTGCAGGAATTTTTTTCCCTTTATTATATTTTTATGAATTATTTTTTTAAATTTTGTCTATGCATCTTAGAAAATATTTAAATTTTCCCATTTTAAACAATTTAAAAATTTTATTTTATTTTTTTTTACATTTTTTTTAAAAATTTAATTAATTAATTTTTTTTTTTAAAGCAAGATTTAAAGACAGCTCATTTTGCTTTAATTCAGCCCCCATTAATTTTTTTTACTTGTATTTTTCCCATTGAAAAATTTTTTTTCTTGGTCAAGCCCTTTTAAAATTTGGGATTTTTCCCTTTCCCCCTTTTGGGCAGGGGTATCAAAGACTTAATTTTTTTATTATTTTCTGCAGTTTAGTTTGTATATTTTTTAATTTCAATTCTAAAAATTTTTTATATAAATTTTTATTTTTCATTTTTTTTGCCTTATTTTTTTCTCGTGTTATTTTTTGGCCATTAGGGTTCTCACATACCGTCAAGTGTACTTTTGGGTAATTTGTCGACACCCAGACCTCTCGGGCTACTGTTGCCCCTTTTCATCAGTCCTCACATTTTCCTTACCGACTGACAGACCGACCCAGAAAACAGAGATCAAATTGTTATACTCGTGATTCCCTTAAAGCTTTAAACCTTTTAATTCAAGGCCATGTACATACCCTTTAAGCAGGGTTTTTTTGGCACCCCATTCGTTCTCGTGCTAGTGCCTATTAAAGGGTCCCCCCTTTCAGAGGAAAGTCTTATCAACTTGCTAAAGAAGCTCTTTATCGATCTCCTGCTGCTGTTCACGTTTTTTTGATCTCCTTGATATGCGAGACTTCAGGAATCTTACTAATTTGGTCACAATATGAGGAACTGATTCTTTTCTTTCCTTGCCCGTAAAAACAGCGGTTCCTATGTCGTTCTTGGGGAACTAGTGAATCCCTACACCCATGAGAAAAGAATCTTTGGGTTGCATTTGCTGTTAGATTAGAAAAAATTTTTAAATCATCATTTATCAATGCTGCCCAAATCATCATTTTTTGCCCCCTGACGGGGTAAACCATCCACACATCGTTTGCTAAATTGGCAGTTTTTGGGAGTTTAAAACCCCCAATGCCACCTGCTTCTGTGTGTGTTTTATGAGGCTCATCCTCCAACGTAAAAAAATGGAACCATTTACACCCCCTTAAACCCAAGTACGTTCCTTGGGGCCCCGCAGGGTATTTTCCCCTTTTGTTTTAAAAGTAATGTCACACATATCCTCATCGAAACCACCTCTTTTTTGCGCCCCCAGAGACAAATCTGTTCTAAACCATCCCAAGATCACCAAGAACCAGTGTACAGGGGCCGTTATACACCTCTTTTTATTCATAGTACATTCAGTAACCAAAGCGGCGGAATTTTTTCAACTGGGGGTTTCCGGGACATTTTTTAAAATTAACTGTCCAATAGTTACCCTAAGAACGTCTACTGATGATGATACCCAGATCTTCCCTACGTATTTAAACATAGAATAAAATTGGACATGACACATCTGAGTGAAATTTGCTCTTTTAAAACCCTTCATTACTCTGGGTTTTTTTTCCGTGGTGGGCCCAAACCGCAAAACCCCGAAGGGGGAAACAGATATCGTGGTTTCTCAACAAAAACCAAAAACCGGGCCTCGTTTTTCCAAAAATTTCCGGGGAATTCGAGCGCCCCAGTAAAAACCGTCCCATGGGACAGAAAGGTGATAATGAGTACCCCAAACCCCGTTAAAAATTTTCCTTTGAACCCTTTAAGCGTCTCGAAATGCAACCCTGTTTGGAGATGTTGCTTCACATGCCCTTGACATAGATGTTTTTTGGGGATGAAGTAAAAACAACCCTTTTTCTGAGGACAACCCCCTTTTTTGTTTTCACTTTAATTTCCCAAAAGAAACCCAAATGGGCCCCTAAAAGGCAAGCATCTGTTTATAATGCCCCGTTCATTTTTTTCATGGACCTGGTGCGCAAGTCAATTTTAAATTAGGTCTAGTTTTTTTAAGGGAAAAGAATTTTACGACATGCCCCTTCTCGAAGAACCGACCATGTGTCCTCCCTTAGTGGAGTATCTTTTTTTCTCCCCCGCATTTCCGGGGTCGGACTTCCCAAACCTTTTCTCCCCCAAGGAAAGACTTCACTGGGGTTTCCCTTTCCCTTTTTGCGACCAGATTACTTTCCCCGGTGCCTTCTACGGGGTTTCTTCCATTTGGGGGACTTACGCATTGTGCTCGACCCTTCCCATGGCATGCTCAAATTGAAAGACTTGATCGTTCCTTTTTGGGGTTTTCCCGCTTGGATCAAAATCTGTTTATACCCGCTGGGAGAGTATGAATTTTCGGATTAAGTCCTTACAAGCTAATGCCTTCTCCAGTACCCTACCCACGGGGGGTCGGCACGGAATTTTTGTCACTCCCATCAGTGTTTTCCCCCTATACCTTTAGATTTTTCAGGGTAGTCCGATGCCTCAAGTGGCCGAGGGCGCTCAGATTGCCCTTTAGTGCACAAACCCACCCTGCAATTCCTGCTAATTTTGAGTAGTATTTCTCCCCCAAAGGGGGCGCCTTTTCGGGAAAAAAATTACTTTCAACTAGGGAATGCCATCTCTTTGTTGTTTTCACATGCCGCCGGGAGAAAAAAACGTTTTCCGTCGCAGCTAGTGCCCTCACTAGAGTGTCTGTTGTTGTTCCTAGGGTTCCCGATGGGGTAACGCCTAGTTGACAGTGATTTTTGCAAAGTAAAAGGTCTATTTGTTGAACCCTCCTTTCATGTTGTAAGAAAATAGTAAGACCATTTTAACCTTGGGCAACACTTCTGGGCACAGTGTCCCCCTCAGACAAATACCAATCTTGTTTTACCTTGTTTTAAATATCCTTACCCTTTTTAAAGGGAGAGGATTATTGTCACCCCGACCCGTGGGGGCGGGGCTATTTCTGCCGGGGGGACCTCATCCATTTCACCCGATCAATCTGTTCCACCAGTTGAGGAAAAGACTTACTCCCACTGATTTCCCCCAAAAGAAGTCCAAACGTTTGTTGAAATCTGTTGAACAAACGCGTAAAGCCATTTCTTTCCAGGAGAAGATGGGGTATAAAAAACTTATTGTCCCCCTTTGTATTCCACTTGAAAAATGGTACCAGACCTCTCCAATTTCCTGCCTTAAAAGAAAGCCTCATTCCAAAAAGTTGCTGTCGCAGAAGAATTGATCAATCAAATGCTTTATGATGGGGGTTTTACACCCAGCAATTCCCCTTTGGGAAAGCACCCTTGAAAACCCATACCCAAAAGGATGGTACCCTTTGGGGCCCTGATTTACCTTTTGGAATTAAACGCGAAAAACCCTTAAAAGATCGCTTTTCCCCTCCCCCGAATGGGTGATCTTTTACTAAAATCAAAAAGATAACAAAGTCTTTTCAACCCCGGATTTGGGTTCAAGGGGTTTTTTTAAGGGCCCTCTTCACGAGGAAAAGCCAAGGCTAACTGCATTCTCCACTCCCCACAGGTCATTATCACTTCCTCCGAAAGGAAATTTTGGGTTTCACTTTCCCCCATCACGTTCTCGGCTCATGACTAATAACTTTTGAGGTCTCAAGGTAATGCCTTAGGTTTACTTAGATGGCGTAATCGCATGTCTAAAGACGTGGGTACACAAATTGAAAAAACTTTAGGGGGGGACTTGGTAAGCTTTAAGAAGCCAATTTAAAAACAAATGTCCCAAATGTCAATTTTTTAGATTTAAAATTAAAATTTCTTTGGGCACGTAGTCACTCCTAGGGGGTTACACTGACCCAAAATAAAGTAAATGCAGTAAATAAAAATTTTTCCCAAATCCCCAAAAATGCTGAAGCCGTAAACCCTTTTTTGGGCTTAGCAGGTTTTTTTTAGATCTTTCATTGGGCCAAAATTTTTTTTTCCATTGCTCTCCTCTAAAATAGTTTTTCTTAAGAAAATGGGGCCCTTTTTTTTTGGGGCCTTCCCTCAAAAAGAGCATTCCCAAAATTAAAAGAAAAAACTAACCCCTTTTTTCCAATTTTTTAAAATTTTTCCCGATTTTTTTAAGCCTTTCTATCTTAACCCAAATGATTTCTAGTTCAATTGGGATAGGGGCCGTACTAACTCAGAAGACCCCATGGCAATACAACGCATTGCATTTGCTACCGAGTCCTTACAAGGCTGAACGTTTTAAATTTTACAGTAACTAGCAAGAACTTTTGCAATAGTATGGTCTTTAAAGCACTTCCGAGACATTATTTTTTCAGTACTCTGTTCAGGGCTTGACAGACCCCTGCCCCCACTGAACCCCCTTTTTTCCCGAACAAACAACCTACCCGGAAAATTTTTGGGGCCGAGGGGCCTTGACTATCCAAAAGTTCAATTCCCCCCTTTGAGAAATTTTCCTGGCAAGTCAAATGTAGTCGCAGGGTGGGCCCTTAACGCGACATGTTAGTATATTTAAATGCGACCCTCCTTTAGTGCTGAAGAGAAAAAAAATGCTCAACGAACAGATCCCATGTGGGCTGGTTTTATTCGATTCCTGCTTCCAGGGAAGGGTTTTTTTTCGACTGGAAACCACCAGCACCCATCAGTGACTTTGTCATGAACCAAGAATTTTCTGTTCGAACACCCAGTTGGGTACTCCTAGCAGAAGAGTATACCATTTTGGGAAATTTCCCCAGTCACTAGTGAATGTAGGCCCCTTTCAGCTAGTTTTACGATGTACCAGGGGTTGCCCACCCTGGTATGGGTCGTTTTGTAAAACAAACCAATT
>NC_069492.1:535610-540610 GCF_026875155.1 Cherax quadricarinatus | reverse complement strand
AAGAAATCCCGAGTATAATATTAAGAGGATAATACATATATAAATTATTCTTATTATGACCTTGGTCATAACATTCCCATTCCTTATATTGTAGTGGTTGCTTGCTTGTTCCAACTGCTTGTATTGTAGTGGTTGCTTGTTTGCTTCCACTGCTTGTACTGTAGTGGTTGCTTGCTTGTTCGTAATGATTACATTGTAGGGGTTGCTTGCTTGTCCCCACTGCAAGTCTTGTAGTGGTTGCTTGCTTGTCCCCCTGCGATTTTGTAGTGGTTGCTTCTTGTTCCCCTTTTTTGTTGTGTAGTGGTTGCTTGTTGTCCCCAAAATTGAATTTGTGGTTTCTTGTTGTTCCCCTTCTTTTTTTGTGTGGTGCTTGCTTGTTCACCTGTTGTTTTTTAGTGTTTGCTTGCTTGTCCCCCCTGCTTTTTGTTTTTGGTTTGCTTGCTTGTTTCCCCTGCTTGTATTTCAGTGGTGCTTGTTGTTCCCACTGCTTATATTGTAGGGTTGCTTGTGATTCCCAAAGGGTTGCATTCTAGTGGTTTCTTGTTTTCCCACTGCTTATATTGTAGATGTTGTTTCTTGTTCCCACGTTGTTTTGTGTGGTTTCTTGCCCTTTTTCCCCTTGTATTGTAGTGGTTTCTTGCTTCTCCAAAAAAATTTTGTATTGTAGTGGTTGATTACTTTTTGACATACTTGTAGGGTAGTGGTTAAAGCTTGTTCCACTGCTTGTATTGTAGTTTGTTTCTTGCTTGTTCCCCCTGTTGTTTAAAGTGGTTTGCTTTCTTGTTCCACTGCTTGTATTGTAGTGGTTTTATTGTTCTTCCTCTGCTTGTATTTTTAGTGGTTGCTTAATGTCCTCACTGTTTTTTTTGTAGTGGTTTCTTGTTGTTCACATGTTGTATTTTAGTGGTTTTTGTTTGTTCCACTGTTGTATTTTGTGGGGTTTCTTGCTTGTTCCCCCTGTTGTATTGTGGGGTTGCTTGTTGCAACCCTGATGGGTTGCATGATTAATATGTATGTATATTATATATATATATATATATTTATTTTTTTTTAAAGATAAAATTTAAAAAAAAATTTACCTTTCTTTTAATTTTATATTGCTTGTAATTGCTTAATGCTAAATAGTAAAATGTATTGCTTTATATTGTTTTTTGGGACTTAGCTTCCTTTGGTTTGGTAGGATGGTAACATATTATGTGCTCAGTTCAAGTCTTGATTGTCTAACTACTGTAATTATCGCTCTTTGCTCGTTTCACTGCCGGCTTCTTGCTGGGCAACGATCTACAGAGCTTTCCGAAATTGGGGGGGGGGGGGCGGTGTCTTCACCTCCCCTGAATTTTTCAATCTGTCTAGACTCTTTTGGTGGTTAGACAGATTGTCCGTCTCATTATTCTTTTTAGTTCTGTTGAACTCAGTTAAACAGAACATTGTATAGACTTAGTGATTTTCGACGTTGTATGAGGTTGTGTGTCCCCTTGACACTCTACAAAAACTCAGGTCTGAGCTGTAGCTTCTTGACCTAACTTGTACTGGTATTGTGTATTATACAGTGGGGGATTTTTCTTTGCTGAACTTAGATTCAGTTATTATGGGAGTTTTGTGACTTTTGTGGAGGATCTGCTGATGGCCCCTACTAGCTGTCGTTATATTGTCTCCTTGTTCATGATTCTGTGTAGGTGTTGCTTGTTTATTGCTATTGGTTAGCATTCTTTTTATTGTTCAAGCAGACTGTTTGAGGCCATTTGGTCAAGAAGTTAGTTTATTGAGGACTTTGTCAGTCACTTGTTCAAGTCTATTCGAGTCGTGAGACATAGTGAACTACTTTGAGCACTTACACACATATACACAAACTTGCTTGTACATATTTGTAATATCTTATTAAATGTTAATGTACCGGACGGTACTTAAGAATTATAAATCTGATATGTGCTTTCTGCACAATCTATTGTATACGAAGAAGTGATTATTATTAATTTGTTTAATTGGATTAATATAATTTAATATGATATACCTCTAGAGTCTAGACCATACCTAATAAAAAGTCATTCACTGCCTGACCATGGTAGAGTGCGGTTGTGCTCTGCACCCCTCTGCTGTTTTCAGGCGAGCTACCTTGTATCAACATGGTGCTGAGTGTGAGGAGGCGCGAAAATTACCATTGGTATTGAGCTGCTTCATGGGGCGATTTCACCCTCTTCAGCACAGGTATTACTCCCAACAATCAGGGAGATCTATGGAATCCAGGACGATGAGGTGTATGATATAGCCCTGAATGGAGCTTATAGAATCTTCGTCAAACTGAATTCTACGTCCGTGTACGAGTCTTTGGTGACGAGATTCCAAGACGTGGGTCTTGACGATACTCCAGCTGTGAAGGTGCGTTTGATCGCGTATCTCGCCACTTTACGTAGATTAAGATTCGTAATGTCCATTTTGAGGCAGATGAGGCTGACATCAGGAGTGTTTTTGGGGGCTTATGGAACGTACATCTGGCAAACAGGGCAAAGTGGACAGCAGGTGCTTACATGGGCCGTTGGAGGGAACCTTTTCCTGAAGATGACTCTGAGACACCCCATACCGTCTTAAGTCATGTTGGAGGATGTCAGGACGCAAGTTATGGTATCGTATGCTGGACAGAGACGTACGTGCGAATATGCAGGGGTACGACCATTATGGCGGCAGCGTGTGTGAAGCTGAGGAGGGCGCCTGCACAAAGGGTTGAGTACCCGTTACCAGCGTGATTTGCTGTTGAGAGCCCCACGCGAAAGCAAGGGCTTGGGCGCTTGTGGAGTGAAGAGGTGGAGGATTCCCAAAAAGGAGACTGGCATGTGCGAGGTAAGCTGTGAGTAAAAGGATCTGTTACTAGGCAAGGGAAAAGTACATAAGTTCAAGTGCAGGAGGAGGTGCAGGCTTAGAGGAAGAGCTTCAGGAAGTGTTAAGGACATTGACACCGCCTGCAGAGGATGTTGTTTCCCGAGCTGGTGAGAGGGGACGGCGTTTCCTGTAGAGGAATGTAATGATAAAAACCATAGAGGTTTGACGGGCCAACTAGTAAGGAGTGAGTTGTCGCCGTGTGCTGTGGAACGAGGCGTGGTGGGAGGTTGAGGTACATCGTGAGGGAACCTCAGAAGTTAACATGGATGTTTGAGGGCATCACGAGGAGAGAGCGGCGGCGTCAGATCAGATGATGTCCTGACGCCGGCGCAGAGGTCTGGGGGGAAGGAAGAGCATGTCGAAGTAGTCGCGGTAAGAGGCATGCAAAAAAGCGGGGGGGGGGGGGTTGATGGCGTGAAGCCTTGTGCTGGCTTGGGGCAGGAGGCCCTGGGATGAATGAAGAGGGGGAAGGGTTGGAAAATTATAAAGAGGCCTTAGGGGTATGGGCTGTGAACGTAAATGGACTGTGTAATAGTGTGAAGAGGGAATGGTTCGAATGTTTGTATAATATAGGGTGGATGGTGTTCCTCAAGAACACAATTTCAAGGAGGGAAGAGTGCTCGAGGTGGAGGGGTGTTTAGGTCATGACTCTGCCATCTGCATGTCTGAAAGGTGGTGTGGGTATATTGATCAGGGAGGCGAGCCCGTTTGTGTAGCTAAGAAGTGATGGGGAGGGGGGGAAGAGTATTGCACGTGGATGGGTGGTGGATGGGGCAGAGGGTATCTTTTGTAAGTGTGTATGCACCAGCAGAAAATGATGTGAGGGTAAAAAGGGATTTTGTATATGAAGAACTAGTTTTCTTCTTATGTGGTTTACCTGCAGTGTCCATCGTTGGTGAGGACTGGAACTGCGTTATTAGGAGGGCTGACGTGGAACCAAAAGGGGCGGGGCACGTGTCGGCGGCCTTGCGAGATCTTTTGAGGGATATTCAGTTGCGGGATGCGGTTGGAGGATGCGTGTGGGAGGTAGAGCACACTTTTGTAAGACGGGGCTACGCTGCTAGGTTGGATAGGCTGTATATACCTCAAGGGGTTGGGTTGACATTTTTCCGTACAATAGAAGTAGCTTGTTCGGATCATCGAGCGGTAGTAGCAGAGGTGGCGTGGGATTCACTAGCAGGTATATCTAGGGGTTATTGGAAGTTAAATACAAGTGTGTGTGGGAGGGGTTACGTGCAGAGATAAATGGGGTAGAGGATGTGTTGATGTGGTGGGATGGTGTGGCTAAAGAACGGATTAAGCAATATTACGTAAAGGAAGGGAAATATCAATTCTTTAAAATATGGGCTTGCCAACTATTTGGAGGATACATTACTGGGTTGTTATGCGAGGGGGGCGGTGGCGGGCACTTATCCAATGGATGATATTATGGCAATTAAAGGGAGGCTGCGTGAGGTACAGGATGAGAGGTTCCAAGTGGTGCGGGTACAGGCGGGGGTGGAAGAGGTGTTATAGGGCGATAGACCTTCATCGTGCGTATTGTGTAGGCAGAAACAAAGACAGCAGGCAATGACTGTTCCATGGTTGGAGGTTCATGAGTCAATAGGAGGGTACAGGGAGGGGCAGGTCTACAAGCTACCCGGGAAAGGGAAAGGGGCGTTTGCTGATAGTGGTATGAGAAGTTTCTGGCACGAGGAAGGGGTTTGAGGATGGGGTTTTAGAACAGGTGTGTGGGTGGGGTGGTATGTCAGTTGTGTAACAGTGATAGGGATACACTTGGTGGGGAAATAACTGAGGGGGAAATATGGAGGGCTTTAAGTGGAATGCAAAAGGGCAAAACACCGAGAATTGATGGACTCCCGGCAGAGTTTTATCGCAGCATTGGAATTAATGAGGCATTTTTTTGGTTAGGTTATTAAATTGCATGAAGGAGAGAGGTGAGCTGGGTGAGAAGCAGGCAACGGCTGTCGTTGTATTGGTACCGAAGGGTAAGGGGCAGCATATGTTTTGGGATTACCGGGCGATCTCGTTGTTTTTGGCAGATTATAAATTGTTTGCGAAGATTTTGGGAAATCGGGGTCAAGGTGTGGTGGGGGGGCGGGTAGTATCAAAAATCGTTTGGTTTG
>NC_069492.1:518404-535110 GCF_026875155.1 Cherax quadricarinatus | reverse complement strand
CAAAAAAAACTGCCAGCTCCACAGGTGCTAGCCCCCGTGGTCCCCCATATTATTTACTCCGCATCACTCTTTCCAACACACACACAAACATTTGTTGTCATCCATTACCGGGGAGGCGACCCTATTTTTCACCCATGATTTCCCCAAACCCCAGCAACACTTTCCAATCGTACCCTCCCTCCCTCGTATATTACAAAGTCTAATAAAAAAACGTAACGTAAGTTGCCTTTTATCCCCCCGAAAAATCCTCATCAACCTCCTCCCATAAATTTCCTTATTTCTACATACCGTTTTATAGAACGTTACCGCTAACACCCCCCTCTTCACCTCAGTAACCTGTTTCCCCCGCAATCCCCCACTATATAGATATAATCTCCATAATGTATCCCACAGCTCTGATTACACTTTCCTCCCACCCCCCACGTCGAAACTTAATGCTCCCAATACAGAAATTCCTTGACCCCCTTTTCCTATTTTTCCCCCTATTTAAACCACCCCTTGACCACTCCTCAGTCCATCACAAAATATACTACATGAAAAGCCGACTCCTCCCCACCACATATCCCACATAAGAACCCAACACCCCGAACGGTAAAATGCCGTTGCAGGGAAAACGATGCATTACATCCGGAACACGGGGTTTTTGCACCCTCATCCTACTCAACCTATTCCTTACTTCCCCATGCATACATGGGGAAAATTCCCTTAAGGTGCTACAACCCTCCCAGCTAACAATCTAACACACTTACCTATTTTAAACCTTTGCGGCTCTCGATTCCCCCATGCCAGAGCCCTCAACACAGTTTACACCTCATGCAATCAACTTCCTGTATACTTTCGTTGCAATTGTTATGGATCCGGCCAGCCCCCCCCCCCCCCACACTTTCCTTATCACTCCCTTTAATGAAGACACATTTGACCCTCCCCCTTTAACCCCCAAAGCAATCTCAACCCCCCTGACTTACAGGTACATTACCACACCCCTTTTAATCCAATCCCCAGCTCGAAAACCCCCAAAAAGAATTTAAAAACCTTCCTAAGTACGTTCGTTATTGTGGCCCAGTTAATGGGAACACGGCGCATGTGCCTACTTTGCTATCCCAAGTAAGATTTGTAAAAATTGCACGCTGCACAAGGGTCAAAAGATTAAGGCCCGCAATGCACCCATCCTTTTCTACCATCTAATCGACTTTTCCATGGTGCCACAGTTAGGTCGTTCTGCATAAATAAGCCCGCAAATTTTTAGCGAATTTCACCTGCCTCCTCACAACTGCACTACCCCAATCAACCTACCCGCCCAAATCCTAACCCTGACAAGGATTTATCTTTAATTTGTCCTATACCAGTTGCCCCCCTGTGAACATTTGTTACTACCCCATCTAATGTGTCCATTGACATCCCCTCCCCTGATCAGAAAAGTTGTATCATCCACATACCCAAATTAAAAACGGCCAAACCTCGCAACCTCACACCGTGGTCCCTCATGTGACACATACACTGCTCCAACAATCTTTTAAAAAGGGGTCCTGTATGCAACACAAACAATATTTTGACATAGGACACCCCTGCCCAAGTCCCCTACCCATTACAATCTTCCAAACCCAATCGACCATTTAATCTGTACCCTCGCCCTTGCACCTCCATACAACGCCTCAACCCAACCACTATTTCTTCCCCAAACCCTGACCCCTGAGGATGGCATTCAATGCTTTCCGATCCACGCTATCGTATGCCCCTTTCATCGAGGCCACCAACCTCCCTTTCTCCCCATCCTTTTGCCTCCACGAAAATCCCTAAGTAACCATGCCCTCCACCATAGACCTCCCTGGCAAACCAAACTGAGTTTTTGATACTACCCGCCCCCCCACACACTTGACCCGGGTTTCCCAAAATCTTCCAACAATTTATAATCTGCGCATAACAACGAGATCGCCCGGTAATTCCCCAAGCGTATGCTGCCCCTTAACCCCTTTGGTACCAATGCAACGACAGCCGTTGCTGCTTCTCACCCAGCTCACCTCTCTCCTTCATGCAATTTAAAAACCTAACCAAAAAAAAGCCTCATTAATTCCCAATGCTGCTGGAATAAAAACTCTGCCGGGAGTCCATCAATTCCCGGTGTTTTGCCCTTTTGCATTCCACTTAAAAGCCCTCCAAATTTCCCCCTCAGTTATTTCCCCACCCAGGTTTCTTCCCTATCACTGTTACACAACTGACATACCACACTCCCACACACCTGTTCTAAAACCCCTCCTCTACCCTTCTCGTTTTCCAGTACTTTTCATACCACTTATCAGGAAAAACTCCCCCCATTCCCTTTCCCTAGCTTGTATGACCTGCCCCCCCCTGTACCCTCCATTCGACTCATGAAACTCCAACCCATGGAACAGTCATTGCCTGCTGTCTTTGTTTCTGCCTACACAATACGCACGATGAAGGTCTATCGCCCCATAACACCTCTTCCACCCCCGCCTGTACCCACACCGCTTGGAACCTCTCATCCTGTACCTCACGCAGCCTCCCTTTTAATTTGCCATATATATTATCCATTGGTAAGTGGCCCGCACCACCCCATCGCAATAACAACCCAGTAATTTATCCTCCAAATAGTTGGCAAGCCCATATTTTAAAGAATTGATACGTTTCCCTTCCTTTACATAATATAGCTTAATCCGTTCTTTAGCCACACCATCCCACCACATCAACACATCCTCTACCCCATTTATCTCTGCATGTAACCCCTCCCACACACACTTGTATTTAACTTCCAATAACCCCTAGATATACCTGCTAGTGAATCCCACGCCACCTCTGCTACTACCGCTCGATGATCCGAACAAGCTACTTCTATTTACGAAATAAAATGTCAAACCAATCCCCTTGAGGTATATACAGGCCTATTCAACCTAGCAGCGGTAGCCCCGTCTTACAAAGGTGTGCTCACTCCCACACGCATCCTCCAACACATCCCGCCCAACTGATATCCCTCAAAGATCTCCGCAGGCGCAACACGTGCCCCGCACCTTTTGCGTCTCCCACGTCAGGCCCCCCCCCCCCCCTCCTAATACGCAGTTCCAGTCCCACCAACGATGGACACTGCAGGTAAACCACGTAAGCAAGAAAAACTAGTTCTCACATACAAAATCCCTTTTTACCTCACATCATTTTCTGGCTGGTGCATTCCCACTTAACAAAAGATACCTCTGCCCATCCACCACCCATCACGTGCAATACTCTTCCCCCCTCCCCCCTCACTTCTTAGCCAACCACAAACGGGCTCGCCTCCTGATCATTATACCCCACACCACCAATGTCAGACATGCAGATGGCAGAGTCATGCTGAAACCCCTCCACCTCGAGCACTCTTCTCCTTGATAATTGTTGTTCTTGAAGGAAACACTACATCCACACTATATGTTATACAGAAACATTCGAAACCATTCCTCTCTTCACTCTATTACAACAGTCCATTTACGTTCACATCATACAACTAGGCCTCTTTAAAAGTTCAACCCGTCCTCTCTCTTCATTCATCCAAGGCCTCTTGCCCCAGAGCAGCACAAGGCTTCACGCCATCAACCCCCCCCCCCCCGCTTTTTTGCGATGCCTCTTATCGCGACTTACTTCGGACAAGTTGCTCTTCCTTCCTCCAGACTCTGTGCCGGGTCAGGACATCATTGAGTCTGACGCGCCGCTCTCTTCCTCGTATGCCCTCTACATCCATGTTATTCTTCTGAGGTTCCCTTCACGATGTACCTCAACCTCCACCACCGCCTCGTTCCACAGCACACGCGACACTCACTATTACTAGTTGGCCCGTCAACCCTGCTATGTTTTTATCATTACATTCTCAACAGGCAAAAACGCCGTGCCTCTCACCAGCTCAGGAACAACTCCTCTGCAGGCGGTGTCATCGTTCTTAACACTTCCTGAAGTCTTCCTCTAGAGCCTGCCACCTCCTCCTGCACTTGAACTTATGTCTTTTACCCTTGCCTATTGTAACTGATCCTTTAACATACAGCTTACCTCACACTGCCAGTCTTCTCTTTGGAATCCTCCACATCTTCACTCCACAAGCGCCCAAGCCCTTGCTTTCGCGTGGGGCTCTCAACAAGCTATCACGTGGTAACTGGTGCTTAATCCAGTTTGTGCAGGCGCCCTCCTCAGCTTCACACACGCTGCCGCCATATGGTCGTATGCCCTGCATATTCTGCACGTACGTCTCTGTCCGGCATATGATACCCATTACTTGAGTCCTGAAGTCCTCCAACACGACTTAAGACGTATGGGATGTCTCAGAGTCATCTTCAGGGAAAAGGTTCCCTCCAGCGGCCCATGTAAGCACCTGCCGTCCACTTGCCCTGTTGTGCCAGATGTACGGTTCCATATGCCTCAAAAACACTCCTGATGTCAGCCTTCATCTGCCTCAAAATGGACTTTACGATCTCAATCCACGTAAAGTGGAGAGATACGTTCGATCAAATTGCACCTTCACTGCTGGAGTAGCGTCATAGACTCAACGTCTTGGAATCTCGTCACAAAGACTCGTACACAGACGTAGAATTCAGTTTGACGAAGATTCTATAAGCTCCATTCAGGGGCTATATCATAACCTCATTCGTCCTGGATTCATAGATCTCCCTAATGATTGTTGGGAGTAATACCTGCGCTGAAGAGGGTGAAATTGCCCACGAAGCAGCTCAATACCAATGGTAATTTACGCGCCTCTACTCTCAGCAACCTGTGATACAAGGTAGCTCGCCTGAAAACAGCAGAGGGTGCAGAGCACACAGCACTCTACCGTGGTAGGCAGCGATTGAATTTTTATTAAGTATGGTCTAGGACTCTAGAGGTATATCATATTTAATTATATTACATCAATTCAAAACAAATTAATAATAATCACTTTCTTTCGTATACAATAGTATTGTGCTGAAAGACTATCACATTTATAATTCTTAAGTACCGTCTGGTACATTAACATTTAATAAGATATAACAAATATGTACAAGCAAGTTTGTGTGGATATGTGTAAGTGCTCAAGTAGTTCACTATGTCTCACGACTCGACTAGACTTGACAAGTGATGACAAAAGTCATCAAGTAAAACTAACTTCTGACCAACTGGCAGTCAGAACAGTCTGCTTGAACATAAAAAGATGCTAAGCCCAATAGCAATATAACAAGCAAAAACTGCTACAACAGAATCAGGAACAAAGGAGACAATAATAACGACAGCTGTAGGGACCTTCAGCAGTCCTCCACAAAAGTCACAAAACTCCCATAAATTCTGAATCTAAGTTCAGCATAAGAAAATCCCCAACTGTGTAATAACACAGATACCAGTACAAGTTAGGTCAGAAGCTACAGCTCAGGACATGAGATGTGTAGCAAGTGTCCTATGCGACAAACAACCTCAGTACAACGTCGAAAAATCACTAAGCTAAACAATGTTCTGTGAACAGAGATCTACAGAACTAAAAAGAATAATGAGACGGACAATCTGTCTACACCACCAAGAGAGTCTAGACCAGATTGAAAAATTCAGGAGAGGTGATGGACACCGCCCCCCCCCCCCCAATTACGTGATAGCCAGTAGGATCGTTGCCCAGCAAGAAGTCGGCAGTGAAACGAGCAAAGAGCGTTAATTACAGTACTGTTAGACAATCAAGATTGAACTGAGCACATATGTTACATCCTATCTATACCAAAGGAAGCTAAGTCAGAATTAACAATATAATGCAATAATTTACGATTTTAGCTATTATAGCAATTACAAGAATAAAAATTATATGAAAAAGGTAATAATTATATATATATATATAATATACTATATACACATATTAATTATTGCAACCCATTCAGGGTTTGCAACACCAACCACATACAATACAAGGCAGTGGGAACAAGCAAGCACACCCCACCTCACTACAATACAAAGCAGTGTGAACAAACAAGCAACCACTAATATACAAGCGGTGTGAACAAGCAAGCAACACTCAATACAAAGTGAGGACCATTCAAGCACCACTACAATTCAAGCAGAGTGAAGAAGAACCAACCACTACAATACAAGCAGTGGGAACAAAGAAAGCAACCACTTTAATACAAGCCAGTGGGATCAAGCAAGCAACAAACTAACAATACAAGCAGTGGGAACAAGCATTTAACATACCTACATGTAGTGGTCAAACAAGTAATCAACCACTACAATACAAGCAGTTGGAGCAAAGACAAGCAACCACTACAATACAATCAGTGAGAACAAGGCAAGGCAACCACTTGCAATACAAGCAGTGGGAACAAGCAAGCAAATCTACAATATAAGCAGTGGGAATAAACAAGAAACCACTAGAATGCAAGCAGTTGGAATCAGCAAGCAACCACTACAATTAAGCAGTGGGAACAACAAGCATCACTGGAATACAAGCAGTGGAAACAAGCAAGCAACCACAACAATACAAGCAGTGGGGACAAGCAAGCATACACTACAAAACAAGCAGAGTGAACAAGCAAGCACCACTACAGAACAAAGCAATGGGAACAAGCAAAGCAACCACTACAATATCAGCTATGGGGAACAAGCAAAGCAATAACTACACAACAAGCAAATGGGAACAAGCCAAGCAACCACTACAATATCAGCAGTGGGGGGGGGAGACAAGCAAGCAACTCTACAAGGACTAACAGTCGCGGGACAAGCAAGCAACCCCTCAATGTAATCATTACGAACAAGCAAGCAACCAGTACAGTTAAGCAGTGGAAGCAAACAAGCAAACCACTACAATACAAGGCAGTTGGAAACAAGCAAGCAACCACTACAATATAAGGGAATGGGAATGTTATGGTCCAAGGTCTTAATAAGATTATTTTATATATGTATTATCCTTTAATATATACTCGGGATTTCTTTAATATTAGCTAAGTTAAAGATTTCACTAGGTTATAATTTTATCTGATTTAGAATATACCCGGGTTTGATGTTGTTACTATATATTTATGTATTTTGTGTTATGTGTAGGGTAGGTAGGTAACAGCTGGCTAAGAGTTGAAACAAGGTATTCTTGGAGGGTAGTTTAGTCTACTCTTCCGTCTTCTTTGGCGAGTTGATGTCATGTAGGGATTAACCACCCGTGGATTATGTCAGTTCGCACTCTCTGCCGACTCAGTGTGCATTGACTGAGCTACCCCACATCTAAATATCTCAGTACTCACCTTCATTCTCACTTGGATAGAGATTTTGTTGTAGAAACTCATGAACCAAGCTTAGGTTTCATTCTGTAGTGAAGTCAGGCGGAGAGTTAAATACTGTAACCCTCAGTTTACGATGTGACGACACTGTGTCAAGTTTAGAATTTAAGTGATATATTTTCTTAAGCCAGGGTTATTCAGTGAAAGTATTTTCCTTCTCAATGTATGTAAATTATTTGGTAAAAACGCCACAAAAGTAGAAAGTCTACTCGAACTTAAAAATAAATCAGCAAAAGAAATATAGAAGGGCTTGTCCTGTAGCTGCAGTGAGGACACAAGAAGGCAACCAAGTAAGGAAGACTGTTCAGTGGAGGTAGGAGATAAGACTGAAGAGAACTCGGAAATAATGCGAAACCTTAGTTGTTATCTCGGTAAATTTGAAAAGGAAAAGAGCAAGTGAAAATCCGAGACTTGATTTACCAACCTACAGAATTCTCTTTGGAATATCCCCGACAGTGCACCATGGGGATCCACGATGTGGTCGGCAGGAGCTGCTCCGGTTAAACAAGCTCTGTATAGAGTCAGCCCAGTAAAAAAATAAAGCTCTGCAGGAGGAAATAAGTTTCCTGTTCAATCGTGGTTTGATTGAACATAGCAAAAGCCCTTGTGCTCACATGTGTCCTTGTTACTAAGGTAAATGGTTCATTTAGAATGTGTACAGACTATCGGAGAGTATATTCCTACGGTGACTGACGGGTTCCCCTTCCTAGGGTTGACGACCTAATATACGTGTCTGCAGGTTCAAAGCTATGTCAGTCGTTTGGACCTCTTGCATGGTTATTATCAGGTGCCGTTATCGCCCCGAGCTCAGAAAGATTTCTTCTTTCACTGTGCCTGGGAGGCCTGGTTTAACTACAGGGTGATGCCTTCCGGGCTCTGCCAATTGCCGCCTCGACACTTCCAGAGGCTTTGAATCGGCTGAATACGACTTGGAAGGAACGGAAGCACTACCTAGATCTAGTAGTATTCAACGATGAATGGCTCAAACACCTGCTACCCCCCCGTAGGCAGCGCTCTTGAAAAGGGCTAGATGGAACACCATTTCACCGTCAAACTTGCCATGAGTGAGTTTGGTCAGGGCCCCGGATAAAATATCTGGGATTTAATATAGGTCAAAGCACAGTTGCCACGTCAATGTTGAAGATCTTGCGCCTATTGTAGATTTCCTGCTCTGCAAAATAGGCAGAAAGGGTGTACAGAGCTGGTTCCTAGGATGGCTGAGTTACTTTCCGACGGTTTTGCCCTAATTTTTGCAAGTGTGCCACGCCACTTGCAAATATATATATATATATTATATTATATATATATATATATATATATATATAATATATCATATATGTATATATATATATATTTTATATATATATATAATGTGTTGGGTAGGTAGGTAACAGTGGCTAAGAGTTGGAAACAAGGTATGTCCTTGGAGGGTAGTTTAGTCTACTCTTCCGTCTTCCCTTTGGAGAGTTGATGTCATGTAGGGATTTACTGTGTTAATTCAGTTAGCTCTCTCTGCCGACTCAGTGTTGCATTGACTGAGCTACCCCTCAGTACTCCACCTTATTCTCACTTGGATAGAAGAATTTTGTTGTAGAAACCCTGAAACAGCTTGGGTTTATTCTGAAGTGCAAGTCTGTGGACAGTTATATACTGTTACCCTCAGCTTACGATGTGACGACCTGTGTTGAGATTTTTGGCCTTACCTGCTGTGTTTTTTATAACTATATATAATGAACACTTAGCTGATAATGACAGCAAATCGTCTACACAGCCGCCCCGCAGACGGGGTCCAGAAGCTGTCAAAACCCATCACAACAGGGGGCTGTCAAGAGATACAATTTGTAAAAAAAAATTTCCCCCTGGGGGTTTTATGTCACAAAAATTTCATTCGAATGGCGACAAAAATTTATTGTTTGGCTAAAAAATTCCACACCTTACTGCCGATTATAGTTGATTAAAAATCCTTGTGACTCAAAAATTTGGAAATCCCCCGTCTACAAAAAATTCGTAACATACCTTGCTCTTTGTAACGGAGCATGGGTTTTCTAAACACCTTCGACAGATATCGGGACTTGATGAAGAATTTCCTTTGGATGTCCACGTCTTCCATTGCTAGGAAACGCACACTGGACACTATTTTCCCCACAAGATTTGTCTTTATTTGTTCACAATGATCACAAGAGAAGCACACACTTCTTGAAGTGTTTGGTTAGAGACACTTTGCTACATAACGCACAATCATGTTCTTTGTTGGTTACCCGGGCGTCAGTGTCACGTAGTAATCAAAGTAATCTGCCAACGCCACATGCCCATCCCATCACTGCCCTAATACACAAAAAAAAACGCTGACCTAGTATTTTGCAATCCTTGTCACCCCGAGAAGCAAAGCAGATGTTTGTTTTTTGCTGTCTTAATCTGACAAAAAAGTACACTATTTTACTATGGTAAAAAGTGGAGCAGGATTTTCCTTAATTGTCCTGCTAATAAAGTGTACTGTCTTATAAAAATACATGTTCAACACCGCTGAAAGGGAGCGAGGTCATTTGACTACGGCATAGCATAGTGATCAATTACCACTCTAGCAGCAAACAAGACCCCCGCCCCTTCTGGGGCTTGCCACTCGGGCTAAAAGGGGGCTGAAGGGGCTAAAGGGGGCTAAAGGGGGGCGAACCCCCTTTCCGGGAAAAAAAATTTCTCCAAAACGGGGGGGCGGGGGAGGTTTCGCTGCAGGTGAATATTCATCATTTAACTTAATTTGTTTTTTCTCACTCCCCCACACTGCTGCTTGCTTTTCTAAACAGCTTTAGTCTGTTGTTTTTGGAGAATCCTAATTTTGTTTTCAACACTGTGTAATTAAACGGCACTATTTATTTATTGCCCCCCCTTTTTCACTACCCCCTTTGCTCAAAAACATCAACGTCCGTATTTCCCTTTTTATCAAATATATGGTCACAATTTTTTTTCCAATGGCCTTGGGACCTCGGACCATCATTGTCATAATCACTAGTCACCAGGTCTTAAGGCTTAGTTTTTGAACACCCCCATAGAAGTGTTCCCAAGATGAATAGTCTTCCCGCCAAATTTTTTTCCCAACGTTCTCACTTTATTAAGGGGTTTGAATTTACTCTGAGTTGCTCAGTTCGAAAAAAAGTAGGATCCTCATGATTTCTTTATCATTCATGGGAGGGAAAGGTTCCCAGCCTTTTGGGCCCTGGAGTAAATGGATGGGGCTTAACACTTTTTAAATTGTCCCCATCATTGGTAAAATAATTAAGGTCTGTTGTTGATCTGTTTCTATTTCGTCACAACTGTACGGAATTCTTCTAAGTCATTCTCTGACGAGAAGGTCTTCCTTAAAAAACGTTTTACAATCCCATCATTTTTCATAAAATCCGCCTGCCATGGAATTTAGGAGGAATGTATCTCCAAAGACTCTCTTGATTCAGCATCTTTGTACTTTTGGTTACAAAGATCTTTTTAATAACAGCACCCCCAAAAAAAGTTCTTGCTTGTCTGAAATCATCATCTGGGGCATGCCCTCTGGGGTGCAAACCTTTTGAATAATTTGAAAAGGTTTTAGCGAATGCAATGGCTACTTCAGATGTTGCTTAGTTTTACAAAAGGAACAAAAAAGATGACACCTTTATGGAACTTTTTAATGTTTGGTTAAAATATTGGTCCATATAATCTACACCTGTCACCTCAAATGGGTGAAAAGGGAAAAATCTTTTCAGAGGATAGAGGGGGACCTGGATACTGGACTACCGCATTCGTAGTGACGACAAGTAATACAGTCCCCTTTTTTTGTTTTTTTTACACTTTGTCACCTTTAGGTTCCAGTAGGATTGTCGTAAGACAAAGTGTGTCAGCACCCCCCATGTAACACGTTTCTGTGGGCGTTTTTCACAATCGTTTTGTTACCAAAGATTCTTGGGGTCAATATTGGATTATGGCTTTTTTAGTTTAGTGAAGAATTTTTGACTTCTTCCTCACATCTTATAATCTTTTTTGAGTCCCAGATAAAGTCCAAAAAAATAATCATGACAGGTTTCTTTGGGGATTTTATCTTGTTTTCTAGAAATTTATATTCCTGTAAGAAAACATCTTCTGTATTAGTTTCACCCAAGTAATTTAATGTTCAAGACATTCATAATCAGTTTTATTCCTTAATGAATTTAAAGACAAGAGCTGTAACTCTTAAGAGTTTACCCCAAAGAATGAGTAATTAGACCATCAAAGACTATTTCTGTTGTGTTCTGCAGTATTTAACACAACTATTTCTGCTGTGTTCAAGCAGACCTGTTTTCTTCTGGCGTAATGAGAGCTTTTGCCTGAGGCCAGTTATTTTTCACAGAGAGCCGTTCGGTCCCTTGGAGCCCATAATTTATTATCGCCCACAAATTTCTTGAGTGGGACACCACGTGACAACATGTCAGCTGGATTCTCTTGTAGAGACGTGAAGAAAGAGATAAACTCTCGCATCTCTTTTTATTTCTGCTACTCTGGTCTGTTACATAGACCAACTTACTCTTATTAATTCTTAAACCACTGGAGACATAAGAACATAAGAAAACCATAAGAAAGGAGGAACATTGCAGCCAGGCCTGTTGCCGCATACTATGCAGGTCTTTACAATTCATCCCACTAAACAAACATTTGACCCACCCAATTTTTCAAAGCTACCCAAGAAATAAGCTCTGATGTGCAAGTCCCACTCAAACCAACCCCTCCCCCTCATGTACTTATCCAACCTAAATTGAAACTACCCAAGTCCTACCTCAATTAACCCAACTAGGTAGACTGTTCCACTTCATCAACTACCCATTCCAACCAAGACTTTGCCTATGTCGTCCTTTCTAAATCTAAACTTATCTAAGTTAACAAATCCATTACGGGGGTTCTCTCTTGGAGAGATATCCTCAAGACCTTTTAATATCCCCATTTATATACCTATCTTCCACTTATACACTTCGATCAGGTCTCCCCTCATTCGTTCGTCAAACAATGAATGTAAATTAAGAGTCATTCAATCTTTTCTTCATAAGGAAGATTTCCTAATGCTATGTATTAATAAGTCATCCTACGCCTGAATGTTTTTTCTAACGAATTTATGTCCATTCTGTAAATATGGAGAACCAGAATTGAGCTGCATAAACTAGGTGATGCCTTACAATGATGTAATAAAGCTGCAGTATGACCCTCTGACTTCGGTTAGCTTACAACTTCTTGGATATAAATCCCAGAATGCATTTCCCATTATTACGTACGCTTAGGCCATTGCGTTCTTGTGTATAAGGTTGCTGCATACCATAACCCCAAGTCCTTTTCGCAATCGGTATGAGTTAAGTTCTACATTATTTAACTTATAAGTGCTAGGGTTATGGACACTCCCAGCTTCAGAGACCTTGCATTTATCTACATTGAACTGCCACTGCCACCTTTTCTGACCAAGAGTATAGTTTTTGTCCTAAATCCTCCTGAAGTTCCTAACACCTAAACGTTTGAAACAAATATCCTAACCTATCTTCGTGTCACAAGCGAATTTGCTCATATCACTAGTAATTCCTTCATCAAGATCTTGAATATTATATTTTAAACAACAACGGGCCCCAAGACAGATCCCTGTGGAACGCCACGTGTTACTGATCCCCACTCGGATTTAACCCATTTATGGACACTCTTTGCTTCCTGTCTGTGGAGCCATGATTCATCCACGAGAGCACCCTTCCCCCAATGCCATGAGCCTGCTACTTTCTTCAACATTCTTGTTGCTGAACTCTATCAAATGCCTTACTAAATCTAAGTAAATAACATCAAATTCTTTTCGTGGACAACAGCCTCAAAATCTGTACTGAAGAAAGTTAATAAATTATTAGAGACAAGACCGGCCTCTTGTGAATCCATGCGGAGTATCATTATTCAAGCTATTGCTTATCGAGAGGCTTCTTATAATCTCAAGCTATAATTGACTCTAGTAATTTGACCTCCAATTGAGGTCAGGCTTATTGGGCGGTAATTTGACGGTAACGACTGTCCCCTGTTTTAAAAAAAGGAATTACATTAGCCATCTTCCACCATATCAACACTCACCTGTTTTGAAGAGATAAATTTAAAAAAATTAGTTAATGTTCACAGACTTTTCCATTTTGTTGCATTCCTTTAAAGAACCCTTGAAAAAACCTCATCAGGACCCGGTGACTTATTTTGCTTCAGTCTTCCTATCATCTTCGCGCAAACCATTTCACTAGTACTGTGATGTTCCATAATTTATCTTCAGCTGATCCACTATAAAAATTAATTACCGGAATATTATTAGTGTCTTCCTGTGTATAAACCCGAAAAAATAATTAATTAAAAGCGAGCACATTTCATTCTCTTTGTCATAAAGATGTCCATAGTTATTTTTAAGGGGAACCTATCTTATCTCTGACTTTTTGTTCTATACTACTGGAAAAACTGCTCATTATCACTCTCCAGATCACGGTTTTCCCCTCAATATGAGATGATCATGTACTTTGTTGAGATAGACAGCTAATTTTGTACGCTACATAGAGTGCTGTCCATTTCCAATTGTGGTACTGTTCTGACCTCAAGGGTGCTACCCTGGCCTTTGAAGTAATAGTGTACGTCCTTCAGCAATACTTAATGTAGCTACAGCGCCATAACCTCTGGTTGACGCATCACAGAACACATGTAATGTTTACTTGTTTCCCCTTGAACTATTGTCTGGGAAAATTTAATGTTGAAGGAAGTTGTTTTCCAACTCCTTGGATATTTCCACCATGCTAGACTCATTCTAGAGGCAAGTTCTTCATCCATCCCAATATTGAGTTACCATGCATCTTGCATAAGCATTTTACCCTTTATGGTATTGGTTGACGATCCTAGAGGATCAAAACATTGTGATACCTCTGAACAGTAAACTACGTTTAGTGAGTGGACTGCATATATATTGTTTATCTTTTTAGACCAAAGAATCTTCCTGTGTGTTTCCAGTAAGTCCCAGCAATATGTTGCAATCAGGCATTTCAGTTTTCAGGGAAATCTTCTTTGATAAGTTCCCTTAATTGCTTTGAATTTGTATTCCCATCCTATAGAGGCATATTTGCTTCTTTCATCACCTTGTTAGCTTCTCTGTATAAGGAATTCAAATCCTTCCTCTTTTATCCCGTACTCTTGAATATGTCCACATAGAAACTTTTCTTTAAGACTTCTTTGAAGGGACTTTCAGATTTCTTCAAATGTGTATGTTAGAGTAGCTTCTAGTAAGAATGGAGAGGATGTTGCACCAAATAATACTGATTTGAAACGATAAGTTTTCACAGGACTTTGAGGATCATGTGGATTTTCAGGCCACAAGAATCGAGTATAATCTCTATCTATTTCTTGTAGTCCTACTCTTAAGAAAGCTTGGAAATATCAGCCGTGTAGGCATATGGGTTTGTGCGAAATTTCATAAGCACGTCTCCAAGCTTCTCAGTTAGTGAGGGTCCGGTCATCAGACAGTCATTAAGACTTGCTACATCTTTATTTGCACGTGCGCTGCAATTATATACAACACGTGTGGAGTGGTTTCAGAATCTTTTCTGACTCCATGGTGCGGGAGATAATGAGCGTTTGTCTTCAACTTATCTTCGACTATTTCCTCAATGAATTTATTGTCCAACTGTTCTTGTATGATATTATCATAGACAGTCAGTAGCTCTGGATTCTTCCTGAGCTCATGTATTTGTGCTTTCATCTGTCCGAAAGCCATGCGATAATTGCTAGGCAGATGTGGTGGATTTAATTTCCATGGTAACCTAACCCAATACTGTCCATCTTTATATTTGACAGTGTCCAAATATTGGTTATAAGTCTGAGACTCTTGTGGGCTTGGTTTATTTACATCAATACCTATCGCATCTAATCCCACAACTTATCAACTGGTTCATTCATTTCTTCCAGTAATGATAATTTTTGCTGTGGTACATGATCAGCGGTTATTCTCGTAACTAGTACATTTTCCACTGAATCAATATCAGCTTCTTTCCCACTTTGAGAGGGAATGGGACCACATATCATGTGGCCTCCTGCTGTTTTCAGCAAGTGAACATCATGTTTACTTACTATATTTTGCACAAAACAGTGATAATAATCACTTCCAATGATTAAATCAATTGGACTAATTGTGTCCGTCTGTATGTCAGGACAGGCTAACTTGACCTTAGCTGCTTTCAGTGCTGCAACTGTTTCTTTTAATCCCTGGATCTGCACAGACTTAGGCAAATCATCTACTACACAGCTTCTACTGTCTTTTTCCTGTTTCCTAGACCAACAGTGATTTGGCTAGGTCATATGTCTGTTTACCAGAATTGTGGAAAAAACCAGCTATATCTAACTGTATTTTGGCATAGGGTTGTTTATTCAGTTTCTGCAACACTGATCTTCTTATGAAGGACCTTTGTGAGCCTTGATCAAATAGTGTTAGCACATTGGTTTTGTGTAATTTATTAGATAACTCAACTCGAGCTATCGGGAGAGCAGTTGCTTTAAACTTATCTCTCACATTTAATGCTGTTGCTTGTTGACTTCCTGATTCTGTGGAAGTCTGCTGCTGTTCAGCAAAAGTATTTGGGCATAATGCTGTATGATGCATACCCTTGCATTTAAAACACTTCTTCAGTGAGCATTTTCCTCCCTTGTGTTCACCTAAACACTTGATGCATCTTTTCAGCTGATGAACACGTTGTTTTACGTGCCTCCATTGATGTGTATTGAATACAATACTGTGCCCAATGTGTTCCATCACAAAGTACACATTTTGGAGTACGTTTATGTATGACAGTCTGTTTACTGTCTATTGTATTCACAGCTTGATAAATGCCTATATGGGATTTCCCATTATGTGGTTTAGTGGGAGTAGGTATACTCTTTTTATACTGAGTTGAAGGTTTATTATCCACTGGATTTGTGGATTTTTCATCTTGTCTCGTTGCTTGCATGCATGAAACTATTGTTTGTAAACCATTGCTAATTTCCTCACAAGTGAAATAGCGTTTATTGAACATAATATTTAATCGTTCAATAGTTTGTGGTGACAACTTATCTGTACAATACCACTGATAAACCAATCACATTGTCTTAGGTCATATTTAGCACCTAGAGATCTGAGACTATTGTCTAATGTGATTCTAAATGCCTGTAAGTCTGAAAACAATGTTTGGGTGGCTTCAAGCTTGATATTAAGACTGCATGTCTAACTCTAGCCTTGTCAGCATCGAAGTAATTGTCTGCTAAGACACGTAAGGCTATTTGATAATTGCCTTTAACCACCGGAAATGACTTAATCAGTTCATAGGGTTCTCCCTTCACAAGACATTTAAGATAATTGAACTTAGCAATCTCATCTATGTCAGTTCGTGAATTTACTATGGATTGAAAACCACTAATGAATTCTTCATAATTTTGGAAATT
>NC_069492.1:492401-517904 GCF_026875155.1 Cherax quadricarinatus | reverse complement strand
TAAAAGTGTTTAAACCACAAGTTATAGTATGAAAACAGACAATTTTCCCAAACCCCTTTGGGACAAGGCTCCGTCAGGCCCATTTGTTAAAAAAAAAACGCGATTCTAAAAGCTTAGGATTCCAGTGAATACTAGAAAGGAGCCCTTCTAGCATTGCCTGTTACGGGTTTTTTCGTAAAAATTAGTCACTATCCTTGTCCAATTATCCATTAGAATTCAGTAGATTCAATAGGCTTAGGATTAAAAAGGGTGGGCTAAAAACTAGAAAAATTAAAAATTTAATTTTTTTTTTAATATTTTTTTTAAAAAGCATTACAATACAAGGGGGAAATTTTTTAAAAAAGGTCCCACAAAATGTGAAAAAAACCCAAATTCCAATTCACCCTTACAAAAATGATTACAACAACAAAAGTGTTCTGCCCCCTAATACCACAACCAATACCCCCAGTTATCCAGATTTTTTACTGTAAAGGGGCTAAAACTTTTGCACATTTCACCCCCCCCCCCCCGCAAAATATAACCATCACAACCGATTGCATCTTAACTTAACATTAAAGGAACATAGGATTACACTTATGAGTGATGAAAACTCTTAGACACAAAAATTTTATACAATTAAAGGGTACATGTTTATTATTAAACAAAATGACCCCTAACTGGGAAAGGAACCCCAAAAGTTAAATTTTTTTAAAGAATTTTGAACAATGAATGTCAACCCAAAGGCAACTTATTGCTTTATCTTGCTGAAAACCCTATTCTGAAACTTAGTATAAAAAAAAAAAAAACTTTTTTTATGAAAAAAATCAAAAATAAAAAGGTATAAATAAAAAACCCCAGCCTGTGCGGCTACACGAAAAAAATTCCACTTTTTTCCCTAACCAAAAAAAAACAAAATTTTTGTGCTTCACCAAACACAACTACATATATGACTTAAGACTGCTTTACATAGTAAAACATAAAATATACTTAAGACGCTATGTACTAGTAAAACATAAAAATATGACTTAAAGTATGTCAAAATAACAAATAAAATAGACTTAAATGCTATGTCAAAGATAACAAATAATAAAATGACTTTAAAATGTATGTACATAGGGTAACAACAATTTAAAATGATTAAGACGCTATGACATAGATAACAAATAATAATAAATCAAATTTGAATGGATCACAGTTGATCAATCAGCCTTCACATATCAGGCGTTAGAGAGTAATTCTCATAGTACAAGTCCAACTTGCATGTAGTCCCATCTCGCTACATACAATAATATGTGTATTATCTACACATAATACTAACACACTGGACAAGCAACTGTCCATCACTTCCAATCAATATGCTGCCCTACCCTCGCTCTGCACAGTGATGTAGGCAACCCCCCCCTTGAATACCTTATCCATCATCACTACAACCTTGAAGGAACATGAATAGTGTATAGTCCATGTCACACAAAAAACTGGCCAGCTCCACAGGTGCTAGCACCCGTGGTTCACATATTATTTACTCATGCATCACTCATCCAACACTCACACAAACATTTGTTGTCATCCAAATTACCAGGGAGGCGACCCTGTTTTCACCCATGACTTCCCTAACCCAGCAACACTTTCCAATCGTACCCTCCCCTCCCTCGTATATTACAAGTCTAATAAAACACGTAACGTAAGTTGCCTATATCCCTCCGAAAAATCCCTCATCAACCTCCTCCCATAAATTTCCTTATTTCTAAAATCCCGTTTTAATAGAACGTTCCGCTAACACCCCCTCTTCCCCTCAGTAACCTGTTTCCCGCAACCCCCACACTATATAGATAAAATTTCTACCATAATGTATCCCACAGCTCTGATTACACTTTCCTCCCAACCCCCACGTCGAAACTTAATGCTCTCAATACAGAAATTCCTTGACCTCCTATCCTATTTATCCCCCTATTTAACCCCCCCTTGCACTCTCAGCCCATCACAAAAATATACTACATGAAAAGCCGACTCCTCCCACCACATATCCCACACAAAAGAACCACACCCGACGGTAAATGCCGTGCAGAAAAGGGATGCATTACATCCGAACACGAGGTTGCAGCCTCATCCTACTCAACCTATTCCATATACTTCCCCATGCATACATGGGGAAAAATCCCTCTACAGGTTCTACAACCCTCCCAGCGTAACAATCTACACAACTTACCTATTTTAACCTTTGCTGGCTCTCGATCTCATGCCAGAGCCCTCACACAGTTCACACTCATGCAACTCAACTCCTGTAACATCCCGTTGCAACTTTATGAATCCTGGCCAGCCCCCCCCCCACCCACACTTTCCCTTATCACCTCCTTTAATGAAGACACATTCGACCCTCCACTTTAAGTCCAGCAATCTCAACCCCCCCTGACATACAGGTAACATTACCACATGCCCATTTTAATCCAATCACGAGCTCGAACCCCAAAAGAATTTAAAAACCATCCTAAGTACGTTCGTTATTTGCTGGCCCAGTAATGGGAACACGGCTGCCATTGCCATACTTGCAATACAAGTAGATATTAGTAACCATGCACGCTGCACAAGGGTCAAATGATAAGGTCGTAAGCAATGCACCCATCCTTTCTAACCATCATAATCGACTATCCTTGTGTGCCACAGTTCGGTCGTCTGCATAAATAAGCCCGCAAATTTTTAAGGCGAATTCACCTGCCTCCTCACAACTGCACTACCCCAATCAACCCTACCCGCCCAAGCTCCTAACCCCATGACAAAGGATTATCTGAATTTGTCCTCTACCAGTTGCCCCTGTGAACATTTGTACTACCCCATCAATGGTCCATTGACATCCCCTCACCTGATCAGAACAGTATGTATCATCCACATACCCAATTAAACTGCCCAAACCCTCGCAAACCTCTCACCGTGGTCCACTCTATGTGACACATACACTGCTCCACCAATCTATAAAAGGGTCCTGTATGCACACAAACAATAATTGTGACATGGACACCCTCCCTAAGTCCCCTACCCATTACAATCTTCCAACCCAATCGACCATTAATCTGTACCCTCGCATTGCACCTCCATACAACACCCTCAACCCCCCAACCCACTTTTTCTTCCCCAACCCTGAACCTGAGGATGGCATTCAATGCTTCCGATCCAAGCTATCGTATGCCCCTATGTCCAATCGAAGTGCCACCAAACCTCCCTTTTCCTACTCACCCCATCTTTTTGCCTCCAACGGAATCCCTAAGTAACCCATGCCCCCTCCACCATAGCCTCCCTGGCAAACCAAACTGAGTTTTTGATACTACCCCGCCCCACCACACACATGACCCGATTTCCCAATCTTCACAAACAATTATAATCTGCGCATAACAACGAGATCGCCCGGTAATTCCCGCAGCGATGCTGCCCCTTACCCTTCGGAACCAATGCAACTACGCCGTTGCCTGCCTTCTCTCTCAAACCCAGCTCACCTCTCTCCTTCATGCAATTAATAACCTAACCAAAAAAATGCCTCATTAATTCCCTATGCTGCTGATAAAAACTCTGCCGGGAGTCCATCAATTCCCGGTGTTTTTGCCCATTTGCATTCCACTTAAAGAGCCCTCTCAAATTTCCCCCTCATTATTTCCCCACCCATTGCTTCCCTATCACACTGTTACACAACTGACATACCACACTTCCCACACACCTTTCTAAAACCCCATCCTCTATCCCCTTCTCGTTGCCCATACTTCTCATACCACTTACAGGAAACTCCTCACCCATCCTTCCGTACTTGTATGACCTGCCCCTCCCTGTACCCCCTAATCGACTCAGAACCTCAACCATGGAACAGTCATTGCCTAGCTGTCTTTGTTTCTGCCTACACAATACGCACTGTTGAAGGTCCTATCGCCCCATAAACACCTCTTCCACCCCCACCTGTTACCTCACCCTTGGAACCTCTCATCCTGATTACCTCAACGCAGCCTCCCCTTTAAAATTGCCATAATATCATCCATGGAAACGTGCCCGCCACCACCCCCCTCGCAAAACAACCAGTAATTTATCCTCCCAAATAGTTGGCAAGCCCATATTTCTTAAAGAATTTAATACTTTCCCTTCCTTTACATAATATAGCTTAATCCGTTCTTTAGCCACACCATCCCACCAAATCAACACATCCTCTACCCCATTTATCTCTGCATGTAACCCCTCCCACACACACTTGTATTTAACTTCCAATAACCCCTAGATATACCTGCTATGAATCCCCACGCCAACCTCTGCTACTACCGCTCGATGATCCGAACAAGCTACTTCTATTGTACGGAAAAATGTCAACCCATCCCCTTGAGGTATATACAGCCTATCCAACCTAGCAGCGTAGCCCCGTCTTACAAAAGTGTGCTCAACCTCCCACACGCATCCTCCAACCACATCCCGCAACTGAATATCCCTCAAAAGATCTCGCAAGGCCGCCGACACGTGCCCCGCCCTTTTGGTTTCCATTCAGCGTCACCTCCTTAATAATGCAGTCCAGTCCCCACCACATGGACACTGCAGGTAAACCACGTAAGAAGAAAACTAGTTCTTCACATACAAAATCCCTTTTTACCCTCACATCATTTTCTGCTGGTGCATACACACTTACAAAAGATACCCCTCTGCCCCATCCCACCACCCATCCAACGTGCAATACTCTTCCCCCCTCCCCCCCCTCACTTCTTAGCAACACAAACGGCTCGCCTCCCTGATCATATAACCCACACCACCTTTCAGACATGCAGATGGCAGAGTCAGACCTGAAACCCCGTCCACCTCCGAGCACTCTTCCTCCTTGAAATTGTGGTTCTTGAGGAACACTACATCCACCCTATATTTATACAGAAACATTTCGAGAACCCATTCCCTCTTCACACTATTACACAGTCCATTTACCTCACATCATACACCTAAGGCCCTTTAAAAGTTCCAACCCTTCCCTCCTCTCTTCATTCATCCAGGCCTCCTGCCCCAGAGCCAGCCGCAAGCCTTCACGCCATCAACCCCCCCCCCTCCCGCTTTTTTTTTTTGCGATGCCTCTTATCGCGACTACTTCGACAGTGCTCTTTCCTTCCTCCCAGACCTCTGCGCCGGCGTCCAGGACATCATCTGAGTCTACGCCGCCGCTCCCTCTCTTTTTCCTCGTGATGCCCTCTACATCCAAGTTATCTTCTGAGGATTCCCCTCACGATGTACCTCAAAACCACCACCACGCTCGTTCCACAGCACACGGCGACAACGTCACTCTTACTAGTTGGGGCCCGTCAACCCTGCATGGTTTTTATCATTAACATCCTCTCAGGCAACGCCGTGCCTCTCACCAGCTCCAGAACAACATCCTCTGCAGGCGGTGCCAATGTTCTTAACACTTTCCTTTTGGAAGCTCCTTCCCCTATAGAGCCTGCTGCACCTCCCCTGCACTGAAACTTATGTAAACTTTTCCTTGCCTGGTAACAGATCCTTTTTTACAATCACAGCTTACCTCACACATGGCCAGCCCCTCCTCTTTGGAATCCTCCCACCTCTTTCACCCACAAACGCCCTAGCCCTTGCTTTCGCGTGGGGCTCTCAACAGCTATCACAACTGGTAAATGGTGCTTCACCATTTGTGCAGGCGCCCTCCTCAAGCTTCACACCGCTGGCGCCATATGGTCTACGCCCTGCATATTCTGCACGTAACGTCTCTGTCCGGCATAAATATACCATAACTATGCGTCCCGAAGTCCTCCACACGACTTAAGACGGTATGGATGTCTCAGAGGTCATCTTCAGGAAAAGGTTCCTCCAGATGAACGGCCCATTGTAAAGCACCTTCCGTGTCCACTTGCCCCAGTTGTGCCAGAGGACGTTCCATAATGCCTCAAAAACACTCCCTGATGAAAGCCTCATCTGCCTCAAAATGGACATTACAATCTAATCCACGTAAAGTGGCGAGAATACGTCGATCAAATCTCCTTCAAGCTGGATACTCAAGGAACTCACGTCTTGGAATCTCGTCACCAAAGACTCTTACACGGACTAAATTCAGTTTGACGAAGATTCTTATAAGCTCCCCATTCAAGGTCTATATCATACACCTCAATCGTCCTGATTCCATAGAATCTCCCTAATGATTGTTGGGAGTAATACCTGCGGCTGAAGAGGTGAAATTGCCCCACGAACAGCTCAATACCATGGTATTTACGGCGCCTCCTGACACGTCAGCACCCTGTTGATAAAGGTAGCTCGCCAGAAGAACAGCAGAGGGGTGCAGAGCACAACGCACTCTACCGTGGTCAGGCAGTGAATGACTTTTTATTAAGTTATGGTCTAGAACTCAGAGGTAATATCAAATTAAAGTATATTAATCAATTCAAACAAATTAATAATAATCACTTCTTTCGTATACAATATATTGTGCTGAAAAGCACATATCACATTGATAATTCTTAATACCGTCTGTACATTAACATTTAATAAGATATTACAAATATGTACAAGCAAGTTTTGTGTGTATATTGTAAGTGCTTCAAAAGTTCACTATGCTCACGACTCGACTAGACTTGAACAAGTGACCCTGTACAAAGTCCCAAGTAAACTAGACTTTCTTGACCAACTGGCAGTCAGAACAGTCTGTCTTGAAACAATAAAAAGAATGCTAAGCCCAATAGCAATATAACAGCAACTGCTTTACCCAGAATCAAGAACAAGGAGACAATATAACGACATCTAGTAGGGACCTTCAGCAGATCCTCCACAAAATTTCACAAAACTCCCATAAACTGAATCTAAGTTCAGCATAAGAAAATCCCCAACTGTGGATAATACCCAGATACCAGAACAAGTAGGTCAGAAGCACAGCTCAGGAACCTGAGTTGTGTGAAGTTCTATGCGACACAACAACCTTAGTACACGTCGAAAAATCACTAAGTCTATACAATGTTTTGTGAACAGAGATCTACAGAACTAAAAAAGAATAATGAGATGGACAGATCTGTCAAACCACCAAAAGAGTCTAGACCAGATTGAAAAAATTCAGGAGAGGTGATGACACCGCCCCCCCCCCCCAATTACAATGATAGCTCAGTAGATCGTTGCCCAGCAAGAAGCCGCAGTGAAACGAGCAAAAGAGCGATAATTACAGTAGTTAGACAATCAAGACTTGACTGAGCACATATGTTACATCATCTAACAAAGGAAGCTAAGTCCAAAAAATTACAATATAAAGCAATACATTTTACGATTTAGCTATTATAGCAATTACAAAGCCATATAAAATTATATGAAAAGGTAATAATTATATATATATATACATACATATTAATCATTGCAACCCATTCAGGGTTGCAACAACCAACCACTACAATATACAAGCAGTGGGGAACAAGCAAGCAACCACACAATACAAGCAGTGGAACAAACAAGGGCAACCCTAAAATACCAGCAGTGTGAACAAGCATAAGCACTACACTATTAAACAAACAGTGAGGACAATTCAAGCAATCCACTACATACAACAAGTGAAGAAAGCAACCAACCACTACAATACAAGCAGTGGAACAAGAAAGCAACCACTTTAAACAAGCAGTGGGAACAAGCAAGCAACAAACTACAATACAAGCAAGTGGGAAACAAGCATTAACCACTACCCTACAAGTAGTGTCAACAAGTAATCAACCACTACAATACAAGCATTGGAGCAAGCAAGCAACCACTACAATACAATCAGTGAGAACAAGGCAAGCACCACTACAATACCAGCAGTGGGAACAAGCAAGCCCATCTACAATATAAGCATGGGAATAAACAAGAAACCACTAAATGCAAGCAGTTGGAATCAGCAAGCATCCACTACAATATAAGCAGTGGGAACAACAAGCATCCACTGGAATACAGCAGTGAAAACAAGCAAGCAACCACAACAATACAAGCCGTGGGACAAGCAAGCAAACCTACAAAACAAGCAGAGTGAACAAGCAAGGCAACCACTACAGAACAAGCAATGGACACAACAAGACAACCCACTACAATATCAGCAGTGGGGACAAGCAAGCAACCACTACACAATAAGCAATGGGAACAAGCAAGCAACCACTACAATATCAGCAGTGGGGACAAGCAAGCAACCACTACAAGACTAACAGTGGGGACAAGCAAGCAACCCCTACAATGTAATCATTACGAACAAGCAAGCAACCACTACAGTACAAGCAGTGGAAGCAAACAAGCAACCACTACAATACAAGCAGTTGGAACAAGCAAGCAACCACTACAATATAAGGAATGGGAATGTTATGACCAAGGTCATAATAAGAATAATTTATATATGTATTATCCTCTTAATATTATACTCGGGATTTCTTTAATATTAGCTAAGTTAAAGATTTCACTAGTTTATAATATTATCTGATTTAGAAATATACCCGGGTATGATGTGTATATATATATTTATGTATTTTGAGTTATGTGTAGGGTAGGTAGGTAACAGCTGGCTAAGAGTTGAAACAAGGTATGTCCTTGGAGGGTAGTTTAGTCTACTCTTCCCTCTCCTCTTTGGCGAGTTGATGTCACATAGGGATTAACTGTGTTAATTCAGTTTGCTCTCTCTGCCGACTCAGTGTGCACTGACTGAGCTACCCCTCCAGTACTCCACCTTATTCTCACTTGGATAGAGAATTTTGTTGTAGAAACTCCTGAACCAGCTTAAGGTTTATTCTGAAGTGAAGTCGGCGGAGAGTTAAATACTGTAACCCTCAGTTTACGATGTGACGACCTGTGTCAAGTTTAGAACTTTAAGTGATATATTTCTTAAGCCAGGGAGTTATTCAGTGAAAGTGTTCCTTCTCAATGTATGTAAATTATTTGGTAAAAACGCCACAAAGTAGAAAGTCTACTCGACCTTAAAATAAATCAGCTAAAAGAAATACTACGAAGGGCTTGTCCCTGTGGCTGCAGTGAGGACACAAGAAGGCAACCCAAGTAAGGAAGATTGTTCCAGTGGAGTAGAGATAAGACTGAAGAACTCGGAAATAATGGAAACCTTAGATGATTATCTTGGTAACTTAGAAAAGGAAAGAGCAAGTGAAATCCGAGACTTGATTTACACCTACAGAAGTCTCTTTGGAGATATCCCCCGACAGTGCACCATGGGGATCCATGATGTGGACGCGCAAGGAGCTGCTCCGGTTAAACAAGCTCTGTATAGAGTCAGCCCAGTAAAAAATAAAGCTCTGCAGGAGGAAATAAGTTTCCTGTTCAATCATGGTTTGATTGAACATAGCAAAAGCCCTTGTGCTTCACCATGTGTCCTTGTACCTAAGTCAGATGGTTCATTTAGAATGTGTACAGACTATCGGAGAGTAAATTCCCTAACGGTGACTGACGGGTTCCCCTTCCTAGGGTTGACGACCTAATATACAGTGTCTGCAGTTCAAAGTATGTCAGTCGTTTGGACCTCTTGCATGGTTATTATCAGGTGCCGTTATCGCCCCGAGCTCAGAAGATTTCTTCTTTCACTGTGCCTGGAGGCCTGTTTAACTACCGGGTGATGCCCTTTGGGCTCTGCAATGCCGCCTCGACCTTCCAGAGGCTTATGAATCGGCTGACATACGACTTGGAAGGAACGGAAGCCTACCTAGATCTAGTAGTATTCAACGATGAATGGCCTCAACACCTGATTCGGCTGGAAGCGCTCTTGAAAAGGCTAGATGAACACCATTTCACCGTCAACCTTGCCAAGAGTGAGTTTGGTCAGGCCCGGATAAAATATCTGGGATTTAATATAGGACAAGGCACAGTTGCCCCCGTCAATGTGAAGATTCTTGCTATTGTAGAATTTCCCGCTCCGCAAGACAAGAAAGGTGTACAGAGGTTCCTAGGGATGGCTGGTACTTCCGCCGTTTTGCCCTAATTTTTTGCAAGTGGCGGTGCCACTTGCAATATATATATATATATATATATATATATATATATATATATATTATATATTATATATATATATATATATATTTATATATATAATACATATATATATAAATAAATATATATTTATTAATATATTATATAATATATATAAATATATATATATTTATATATATATTATATATATATATATATATATATAATATATATATATATATATATATATATATATATATATAATATATATAATGTGTTGGGTAGGTAGGTAACAGCTGGCTAAGAGTTGAAACAAGGTATGTCCTTGGAGGGTAGTTTAGTCTACTCTTCCCTCTCCCCTTTGGAGAGTTGATGTCACATAGGGATTAACTGTGTTGATTCAGTTAGCTCTCTCTGCCGACTCAGTGTGCATTGACTGAGCTACCCCTCCAGTACTCCACCTTATTCTCACTTGGATAGAGAATTTTGTTGTAGAAACTCCTGAACCAGCTTGAGGTTTATTCTGAAGTGAAGTCTGCGGACAGTTATATACTGTTACCCTCAGTTTACGATGTGACGACCTGTGTTGAGATTTTTGGCCTTACCTGCTGTGTTTATTATAACTATATATAATGAACACTTAGCTGATAAATGACAGCAAATCGTCTACACAGCCGCCCCTGCAGACGAGGTCTAGAAGCTGTCGAAACCATCACAACAGTGGGCTGTCAAGAGATACAATTTGTAAATATAAATTACCCCTAGGGGGTGTTATGTCAGCATATTTCATTCGATGATGGCTGACGAAATACTTACTTGTTTGGACTCAAAAGTCCACACCTTACTGCCGATTATAGGTTGATTACAAACTCCTTGTGACTCAAGAATTGCGCAATCCCCCGATCTACAAGAAATTCGTAACATACCTTGCTCTTTGTAACGTGAGCTATGGTGTTCTCAACACCTTCGACAGATATCAGTGACTTGATAGAAGCTGAAGTGTCCTTGGATGTCCACGTCTTCCATTGTCTAGGAAACGCACACTGGTACACTATGTTCCACAAGATTTGTCTTTATTGTTCACAATGTATCACAAGAGAAGCTGATCACACTTCTCTGAAGTGTTTGTGTTAGAGACACTTTGCTCACACTAACGCACAGATCAGTGTTCTTTGTTGGTTATCCCGGCGTCAGTGTCACTCGTAGTAGAGTCAAAGTTAATCTGCCAGACGCCACAGTGCTCCATGCCGTCACTGCCCTAATACACAAAAAAAACGCTGACCTAGTACCTTGCATCCTTGTCACCTCCTCGATGAAGCAAAGCAGAATGTTTGTTTCTTGCTGTCTTAATCATAGACAACAATGTACACTAGTTTTACTATGGTAATAAAGTGGGAGCAGGATTTTCCTTAATTGTCCTGCTAAGTAAGAGATGTACTGTCTCTTATAAAAATACACGTTGCAACACCGCTGCAAGGAGCAGAGGTCATTTGACTACGTGGCATAGCATCTGTGATCAATTACTCACTCTAGCAGTAAACAAGATGCTCGCCCCTTCTGAGGGCTTGGCCACTCAGGGCTGAAAGGGGCTGAAGGGGCTGAAGGGGGCTGAAGGGGGCTGATACCCCTTCTGGAGAAAATTTCTCCACACTGGGGGGCGGCAGAGGTTCGCTGCAGGTGAACTATTCATCACTTAACATTAATTTGATTTTCTCACTCGCCACCACTGCTGCTTGTCTTTTCTGAACAGCTTTAGTCTGTGTGGTTTCTGGAGAATCACTAATTTTGTTTTCAACACTGTGTAATTCTAACGGCACTAGTTTATTTATTGTCCGCTTATTCACTACACCTTTGCTCAAAACATCAACTGTCCTGATGATTCCATTTGCATCAGGATATATGGTCACAATTTTTCCAAGTGGCATTGGGACCTCGGACCATCATTGTCGATAATCACTATGTCACCAGGTCTTAAGGACTTATGATTTTCAGGAACACCAGCTCCATAGAAGTGTTCTCTCAATGAGGTGAGATAGTCTTCTCGCCAAATTTTCTCCCAACGTTCAATCACTTTATTAAGGTGTTTGAATTTACGTCTGAGTTGCTCAGGTTCGAAATAAGTAGGATCCTCTATGATTTCTTTATCATTCATGGGAGGAACAGGTTCGAGCCTTCTGCCATGGAGTAAATGAGATGGACTTAACACTTCTAAATTGTCCAGATCATTGGTAACATAAGTTAGAGGTCTGTTGTTGACTCTATTTTCTATTTCAGTCACAACTGTATGGAATTCTTCTAAGTCTATTCTCTGACGATGAAGAGTCTTCCTTAAACAACGTTTTACAATGCCGATCATTCTTTCATAAAATCCGCCGTGCCATGGAGATTTAGGAGGAATGTATCTCCAACGACATCTGCGTTGATTCAGCATCTGTTGTACTTCTGGTTGATCAAAGATCTTGCTTATATAAGCAGCACCAGCAATAAAGTTCGTTGCATTGTCTGAAATCATCAGTCTGGGACATGCCCTTCTGGCTGCAAACCTTCTGAATAATTTGATAAAGGTTTCAGCAGACATGTCAGTGGCTACTTCTAGATGTACTGCTCTAGTTGCAGCACAAGTGAACAAACAGATGTACACCTTGATGGGAACTTTGTCAACTGTTTTGGTTAAATTATTGGTCCAGTGTAATCTACACTGTCACCTCAAATGGAGTGATATGACAAACTCTTTCAGAGGGATATGGAGGTGGACCTGGATACTGACATACTCGCATATCGTAGTGACGACAAGTCTGACATCCTTTTGTGAACCCCGAAGGTTATAATCCGACAAAGATGAGAGAAGACACATGTGCAACATCTGGGTATCTTTATTGTAGACGTTCGCCAATCCAGTGGGCTTTATCAATACAAATTTTCCAGGACTAACTGTCTTCAAGTTTATATCTGGAAATTTGTAGATAAACCACTGGAGGGAAACGATACTAAGAATACCCATGTTGCAACATGTGTTTAACTCCAGTCCTTTATTGTTTTTTCACACTTTGTCGACCTTGAGGTATCCAGTAGGATTGTCGTATAGACAAAGTGTGTCAGCTACCCCAACCATGTAACACGTTACTGTGGGGTTTTGCACAATCAGTTTTGTTAGCCAATGATTCTTGGGGATCAATATTGGATGTATGGCTTCTTTAGGTAGTGAAGAATTATGACTTCTTCCTCGACATCTTATAATCTTTTCTGAGTCGAGATAAAGTCCTAAAGAATTAATCATGACAGGTTTCTTTGGGGATTTATCTTGTGTTTCTAGAAATTTATATTCTGTAGAGAAAACATCTTTCTGTATTAGTTTCACCCAGTATTTAATGGGTTCAAGACATTCATAATCAGTTTTATTCCTTTAATGAATTTAAAGACAAGAGCTGTAACTCTTAAGAGTTTACCCAAAGATGAGTAATTAGATCCATCAATGACTATTTCTGTTGTGTCTGCAGTATTTACACAACTTATTTCTGCTGTGTTCAAGCAGACTGTTTCTTCTGGCGTAATGTGAGCTTTTTGCTGATGCCAGTTATTTTCATCAGAGAGCCAGTTCGGTCCGGGGGACCCATAATTTATTATCCACAAATTTCTTGAGTGGGACACACCGTGACAACATGTCAGCTGGATTCTCTTGGGTAGAGACGTGAAGAAAGAGATAATCTCTCTGCATCTCTTTTATTTCTGCTACTTGTTCTGTACATAGACCACTTACTCTTATTATTTCTTAACAACTGGAGAACTGCCTCATTATCACTCCAGATCACGGTTTTCTCAATAGTGAAATGATCAAGTACTTTGTTGAGATAGACAGCTAATTTTGTACCTACATAGAGTGCTGTCAGTTCCAATTGTGGTACTGTTCTGACCTTCAAGGTGCTACCCTGGCCTTTGAAGTAATTAGTGTACTTCCTTCAGCATTACTCATGTAAGCTACAGCGCCATAACCTCTGGTTGACGCATCACAGAACACATGTAATGTGTACTTGTTTCCCTCTTGACCTATTTGTCTGGGAAATTTAATTTGATGAAGTTGTTTCAACTCCTTGGATATTTCATCCCATGCTTGACTCATTTCTAGAGGCAAGTTCTCATCCCATCCAATTTTGAGTTTCCATGCATCTTGCATAAGCATTTTACCCTTTATGGTAATTGGTGAGACGAGCCCTTTAGAGGATCAAAACATTGTGATACCTCTGACAGTAAACTACGTTTAGTGAGTGGACTGCATGATTATTGTTTATCTTTTGAGACTCAAGTATCTTCCTGTGTGTTCCAATTAAGTCCCAGCATATTGTTGCAATCAGGAATTTCAGTTTCAGGGAAATCTTCTTTGATAAGTTCCCTTAATTGCTTTGAATTTGTATTCCACATCCTAAGAGGCATATTTGCTTCTTTCATCTCCTTGTTAGCTTCTCTGTATAAGGATTTCAAATCCTCCTCTTTATTCACAGTACCTTGAAGATTGTCCACATAAAAAACTTTTCTTTAAGACTTCTTTGAAGGGACTTTCAGATTTCTTCAAATTTTATTTAGAGTAGCTTCTAGTAAGAATGGAGAGGATGTTGCACCAAATAATACTGATTTGAAACGATAAGTTTTCACAGGACTTTGAGGATCATGTGGATTTTCAGGCCACAAGAATCGAGTATAATCTCCATCTATTTCTTGTAGTCCTGCTCTTAAGAAGGCTTTGGAAATATCAGCCGTGTAGGCATATGGGTTTGTGCGAAATTTCATAAGCACGTCTCCAAGCTTCTCAGTTAGTGAGGGTCCGGTCATCAGACAGTCATTAAGACTTGCTACATCTTTATTTTCACGTGCGCTGCAATTATATACAACACGTAGTGGAGTGGTTTCAGAATCTTTTCTGACTCCATGGTGCGGGAGATAATGAGCGTTGTCTTCAACTTATCTTCGACTATTTCCTCAATGAATTTATTGTCCAACTGTTCTTGTATGATATTATCATAGACAGTCAGTAGCTCTGGATTCTTCCTGAGCTCATGTATTTGTGCTTTCATCTGTCCGAAAGCCATGCGATAATTGCTAGGCAGATGTGGTGGATTTAATTTCCATGGTAACCTAACCCAATACTGTCCATCTTTATATTTGACAGTGTCCAAATATTGGTTTATAAGTCTGAGACTCTTGTGGGCTTGGTTATTTACATCAATACCTATCGCATCTAAATCCCACACAACTTATCAACTGGTTCATTCATTTCTTCCAGTAATAATTTTTGCTGTGGTACATGATCAGCGGTTATTCTCGTAACTAGTACATTTTCCACTGAATCAATATCAGCTTCTTTCCCACTTTGAGAGGGAATGGGACCACATATCATGTGGCCTCCTGCTGTTTTCAGCAAGTGAACATCATGTTTACTTACTATATTTTGCACGAAACAGTGATAATAATCACTTCCAATGATTAAATCAATTGGACTAATTGTGTCCATCTGATGTCAGGACAGGCTAACTTGACCTTAGCTGCTTTCAGTGCTGCAACTGTTTCCTTTAACCCCGGGATCTGCACAGACTTAGGCAAATCATCTACTACCACAGCTTCTACTGTCTTTTTCCTGTTTCCTAAAACCAACAGTGATTCTGGCTAGGTCATATGTCTGTTTACCAGAATTGTGGAAAAAACCAGCTATATCTAACTGTATTTTGGCATGGGGTTTGTTTATTCAGTTTCTGCAACACTGTCTTCTTATGAAGGACCTTTGTGAGCCTTGATCAAATAATGTTAGCCATTGGTTTTGTGTAATTTATTAGATAACTCAACTCGAGCTATCGGGAGAGCAGTTGCTTTAAACTTATCTCTCACATTTAATGCTGTTGCTTGTTGACTTCCTGATTCTGTGGAAGTCTGCTGCTGTTCAGCAAAAGTATTTGGGCATAATGCTGTATGATGCCCTACCCTTGCATTTAAAACACTTCTTCAGTGAGCATTTTCCTCCCTTGTGTTCACCTAAACACTTGATGCATCTTTTCACTGATGAACACGTTGTTTACGTGCCTCCCTTGTGTGTTATTGACTACAATACTGTGTCCAATGTGTTCCATCACAAAGTACAATTTTGGAGTACGTTTATGTGTGACAGTTTGTTTACTGTCTGTTGTATTCACAGCTTGATAAATGCCTATATGGGATTTCCCATTATGTGGTTTAGTGGGAGTAGGTATACTCTTTTTATACTGAGTTGAATGTTTATTATCCACGGGATTTGTGGATTTTTCATCTTGTCTCGTTGCTTGCATGCATGAAACTATTGTTTGTAAACCATTGCTAATTTCCTCACAAGTGAAATAGCGTTTATTGAACATAATATTTAATCGTTCAATAGTTTGTGGTGACAACTTATCTTGTACAATACCACTGATAAACAATCACATTGTCTTAGGTCATATTTAGCACCTAGAGATCTGAGACTATTGTCTAATGTGATTCTAAATGCCTGTAAGTCTGAATAACAATGTTTGGGTGGCTTCAAGCTTGATATTAAGACTGCATGTCTAACTCTAGCCTTGTCAGCATCGAAGTAATTGTCTGCTAAGACACGTAAGGCTATTTGATAATTACCTTTAACTACCGGAAATGACTTAATCAGTTCATAGGGTTCTCCCTTCACAAGACATTTAAGATAATTGAACTTAGCAATCTCATCTATGTCAGTTCGTGAATTTACTATGGATTGAAAACCACTAATGAATTCTTCATAATTATGACCTTGGAAAATAAGTAATGACAATGTAGGTAAGCTTGGCAGATAGCCTGTACTCCTGTCCACCTTAATTGTTGATCACTAAAAGTATCCAAAACATTTTTAATTTCATCCTCAGATGGATCTGATTCAAGAAATTTATTTTCATAATCTGTATAGTCTGAATTAATTATTTCTAGACGTTGTGTAAATAATTCAAACTTGACCTCAAGATCATCAAAATCTATGTTTGTATCTTGAGTTAATCCTAGACAGACTGAAATTAGATTTTCTAATTGCGTAATCTTAGTCTGTAAATACTGAAACTGAGTTTTCAAACAAGCCATTTTAATGGTATACTGAAAATTCTAGCACCACACTTAGAGTGTTTATAAAACACTGTACTGCTATAGACAGCTGAGTTTTTGTTATGCTTAAGTCAGCAATAATCGAGTCAGACACTACTGACCCACTAAGCTTAACCTCAGGGTCAATGACCATGAAGGGTACAGCGTACATGTGGCTGGTGTTTATGGCTTGTGTGCTGTGTCAGCCTGACCATGATGATTAATCGTCAATAACGATGTTATACACTTCATTCACTATACACTATAAATGTCACTGTATAACTGTAATCACACGTGAATATTACTTACACATATATAAATTTCACTGTTAATATATATTTGAAAGCTTACACTTTATATATAAGTTCCTTTAATACAACAGGTAGATCTATAAGAAACAAACTTTAACACAATCTTGTCTCTTAATTTCTGTCTATAAACATTATAAACACTGTGTATATATATACACTCAGACAAACAACATCACTTGGGTGTTGTCTTAATCAGCGATTTCTACAGATTGGAGCAGTTGATGGAGGGTGCAGGATACCATCCCCCGTCTTCTTGTTGGGTGAGTCACCGAGCTCCCGTTTTCGTTGGGTGAACGCTGGGTGAGCGCCCGTTTTCTTTTGGCTGCCCATTCTCTGTGATTGAGTCTGGAGGGACTCATTTATACTGATTTATATTGTAAAACACTAGTTTTACAGCTTTTTTCGAAGGACCTTGGCTCATAGGTTATTTGTACACTGTAGTACAACATATTTGGACCACAGTGTGGTCTTTATCCGGTTCGAGCACGACCAAAAACTCTGTTGAGAATTTGGCCTTACCTGCTGTGTTTATTATAACTATATATAATGAACACTTAGCTGATAAATGACAGCAAATCGTCTACACAGCCGCCCCTGCAGACGAGGTCTAGAAGCTGTCGAAACCATCACAACAGTGGGCTGTCAAGAGATACAATTTGTAAGTATAAATTACCCCTAGGGGTGTTATGTCAGCATATTTCATTCGATGATGGCTGACGAAATACTTACTTGTTTGGACTCAAAAGTCCACACCTTACTGCCGATTATAGGTTGATTACAAACTCCTTGTGACTCAAGAATTGCGCAATCCCCCGATCTACAAGAAATTCGTAACATACCTTGCTCTTTGTAACGTGAGCTATGGTGTTCTCAACACCTTCGACAGATATCGGTGACTTGATAGAAGCTGAAGTGTCCTTGGATGTCCACGTCTTCCATTGTCTAGGAAACGCACACTGGTACACTATGTTCCACAAGATTTGTCTTTATTGTTCACAATGTATCACAAGAGAAGCTGATCACACTTCTCTGAAGTGTTTGTGTTAGAGACACTTTGCTCACATTAACGCACAGATCAGTGTTCTTTGTTGGTTATCCCGGCGTCAGTGTCACTCGTAGTAGAGTCAAAGTTAATCTGCCAGACGCCACAGTGCTCCATGCCATCACTACCCTAATACACCAAAAAAACGCTGACCTAGTACCTTGCATCCTTGTCACCTCCTCGATGAAGCAAAGCAGAATGTTTGTTTCTTGCTGTCTTAATCATAGACAACAATGTACACTAGTTTTACTATGGTAATAAAGTGGGAGCAGGATTTTCCTTAATTGTCCTGCTAAGTAAGAGATGTACTGTCTCTTATAAAAATACACGTTGCAACACCGCTGCAAGGAGCAGAGGTCATTTGACTACGTGGCATAGCATCTGTGATCAATTACTCACTCTAGCAGTAAACAAGACGCTCGCCCCTTCTGAGGGCTTGGCCACTCAGGGCTGAAAGGGGCTGAAGGGGCTGAAGGGGGCTGATACCCCCTTCCTGGAGAAAATTTCTCCACAACCTGTGTCAAGTTTAGAACTTTAAGTGATATATTCCTTAAGCCAGGGAGTTACTCAGTGAAAGTGTTCCTTCTCAATGTATATACTCGTGTACAAGTAATGTTATTATTGAGGAAGCAGTAATATTCCACTGATCATTAACAAGTGTAGTGACCATATTGAAGGGGGTCTATGATGTACATTCTATTTAAGTGTTTTCTTATGTGAATAAAAGTTTCTGACGAAGTGATATTTAATAGATATTTATGAATATCTAAGAAATATTTAAGCTTTTAAATAAAAATAAACTAGTAAAGACTGAGTAACTATTATTTGTGCCTTACATTTCTAAGTTTGGAAGTATCTTATTCTATGAAGTGTATTGTTACGGAGTGCCTTAACCTGGCTAAATATTAAAATTCAAACCGTAACAGGGAATAACAAGCATCCATGAGAATAAAAGCAATGGAAACAAGCAAACAACTGCTAAGTAAGTAAGTAAGTAAAGTTTATTCAGGTATACACAAATACAGTTACATAGAATTATCATACATAGCAGCATATGTGTAGAGAACCTAGGATAACCCAAAAAAGTCAGACAATACAAGCAGTGGGAACAAGCAAGCAACCACTAAAACACAAGCAGTGATGACAAGCAAGCAACCACTGCAATACAAGCAGTGGGAACAAGCAAGCAACCACTTCAATAACAAGCAGTAGCGACAAGCAAACCACTACATTAAAAGTTGATGGAACAATCAAACAGCCACTACAATACAAACAGTGGGAACAAACATGCAACCACTGACATACAAGCAGTGGGAACAAGCAAGCAACCACTACAATACAAGCAGTGGGAAGAAATAAGAAACCACTTCAGTAACAGCAGTAGCGACATGCAAAGAACCACTACATTTCAAGCTGTGGGAACAAGCAAGCAACCACTACAATACAAACAGTGGGAACAAGCAAGCATTCTCTGCAATACAAGCAGTTTACCTGGAGTTTACCTGCAGAGAGTTCCGGGGTCAACTCCCCGCTGCCCGGACTGTGACTCGACTCATGGTGGATCAGGGCCTGATCAGCAGGCTGTTACTGCTAGCTGCACGGAATCCAACGTACGAATCACAGCCGGCTGGTCAGGTACTGAACTTTAGATGCTTGTCCAGTGCCCACTCTAAGACAGCCAGGGGAATACTTGTAATCCCTCTTATGAATTCTGGGAGGCAGTTGAACAGTCTTGGGCACCTGAGACTTATTGTATTGTCTCTTAACGTGCTAGTGGCACCCCTGCTTTTCATTGGGAGAATGTTTGAAATCGTCTGCCGAGTCTTTTGCTTTCGTAAGGAGTGATTTCGTGTGCAAGTTCGGGCTATTCTCTCTAGGATTTTCCAGGTGTATTAATCATGTATCTCTCCCGCCTGTGTTCCAGGGAGTACAGGTTCAGGAACTAAAGATCTCGGTAATTGGTGTTTTATTCCATTATGCTCGCCTTTGAAGGTTTCTGTACATTTTCTAGGTCAGAAATTTCACCTGCCTTGAAAGGTGGCGTTAATGAGCAGCAATATTCCAGCCTAGGTAGAACAAGCAAGCAACCACTACAATACCAGCAGTGGGACCAGGCAAGCCATAACTGCAATACAAGCAGTGGGGACAAGCAAGCAGCCACTACAATACAAGCATTGGAAACAACAAGGAACCACTACAATGCAAGCAGTGGGAACAAGCAAGCAACCACTACAATACAAGCAGAGGGAACAAGCAAGCAACCACTGCAATACAAGCAGTGGGAACAAGCAAGCAACCACTATAATACAAGCAGTTGGAACAAGCAAGCCACCATTACAATACAAGCAGGGGGGAAAAGCAACCAACCACTACAATACAAGCAGTGATAACAAGCAAGCATCCACTACAATACAAACAGTGAGAACACAGAAGCAACCACTCAAATACAAGCAGTGGGGACAAGCAAGAAACCACTACAGTACAAGCAGAGGGAAAAAGCAAGCAACTGCTACAATACAAGCTTTGGGAACAAATAAGCATCCACTACAACAGAAGCAGTCGGAATAAGCAAGCAACCACAACAATACAAGCAGTGGGGACAAGCAAGCATCAACCTGTAATAAAAAGGTTTGGAGAATCTGGAGACAAAAGAATGGGTGCAGTAAAAAAGCATCTTTTAATATCATAAAAGCATTTGAACATTCTGGGGTCCATTAAAGGAACTTCGTGGCTGGTAAGTGAAGTAAAGAGAGACTACAATATTGAGCATTTTTACAAATATCTGTAAAATTCTATCATTGCCAGGGAAACACTGAAGAGAAATTTCCTTATCATGAGGAACTGAATAATTTTTATGGCAGAACTTTAGCAAATTTAGGTAGCGATTTACCCTACCTAATTCATGGCCCAAAAAAGTAGCAGTAGCCTGGCCAAAGGAAAATTTAGATAAGTTAACAGTTAAGTGGAAACTCTGTAAGGTCTCAAAGAGAGCTTTAAGCCTAAACATGTGTTGATCCCAAGTATCCGATAACCACAATGTCATCCATGTATGCTGCCGTGCCTTCAAGTCCTTTAATAGCCTGATGGATAAGTTTCTGGAATGAAAAGGGCGAGTTTTTCATCCCGAAGGGGGTTCCTGTATATTGATAATGACCTCCTGGAATTACGAAGGCAGATATTTCCTTCACCTTATCTGTCAAATGTACCTGATAGTAACCTTTAAGGAAATCTAACATGGATGCAAAAGTAGCCTTACCCACAAAGTCGATTACATCATCCAGATGTGGCAGAGGGTAAGCATCTGCAATTGTGACCTCATTCACCTTACGTTAGTCTGTACACATTCAAAAACCTCCATCAGCTTTTCTAACAAGGATACACGGTGAAGCCCATGGACTAGACGACTCCTCCACTAACCCATGCTCTAACAGAAATTTTACCTCCTGCTGAAGTAACCTCTGTTTTTCAGGATTGGCTGTGTACTGGAAGAGTTTAATAGGATTAGAGTTACCCACATCTACATTATCATAACCTAATGTGCATTTTTTCGGCACATCCGAAAAAATATCAGGGTAAGATTGTAGAAGCGCAGTTAAACTTGTTACTTGAATCTTAGATAGCCCCACCATTAAAGGGCTAGGGTCCTTGAGGAGGACTGAATATAGAAGCTTTACATTAATTTCAGAAATAGAGTGTAAAGAGTCAGGATTAGAGGCAGAGGAAAGAGCCATTACTGGGACTTTGTCTGGTGAATTAAATGTTTGAATTTGATTAATGTGGTAAGTTTTAGATTTTGATGTCTTGTCAAGGGGAGACACCACATAATTTACATCAGGTAATTTACTTACAATTTGCATAGGTCCCGTAAATCTAGCTTTCAAGGTGTGGCCAGGTATAGGTTCCTTCACCAAAACCTTGTTTCCTGGATGGAAGGAGCTAAACTGTGAATTTCTGTCATATCTCTTTTTCATCTCGTTTTGAGCTGCCTTTAAGTTAGCCATAGCCATCTAACGTGCCACTGCAACCTTGAGATGAGTTGTGGTGAGTTCAGCACACGTCTTCTCCCAGCCATCCTTCCTTGAGCACCCGAAGAGGGCCTCGTACATTGTGCCCAAAGATCAGCTCAAACAGACTATACCCGGTAGACTCCTGCACAGTTTCTCTTATTGAAAACAGCAGTAAATGTAGTGATTCATCCCAGTATGAAGGATCTTTCCAAGGCTCCTTGGGACTGATGATGATAGGCAGTGGATAAGTTGTGGATTATTCCTAGCCTAGTTAATGCTTCTCTAAATCAGTGAAGTTAGTACCTTGATCACTTTGAATAGATGTAGGAATACCAGAGCAAAGATAAACTTCGTTAAAGCATTGCGGATTGCTTCTGGGTATCTAGTTGCTCTATCCATAATGGTAAATAGGTACCGATTCCCAGACTTGGACTTATGTAGTGGACCTACACAATCTATAATTAAATCTGCGAAAGGTTCTCCATCATAGGTATAGGCTGGAGAGGTGCAGGTTTAATGGATGTCCAGGTTTCCCTACTGCTGACATTCTCGGCAACACCGGATATGATTCTTCACATCCTGCCTTAATTTTGGCCAATAGAATTCTTTAAGATTCTATACAATGTTTTAGTAATTCTTAAGTAACCTCCTATGAAGTGTTACGAGCTATATTTAATATCTGAGGTCTAATTTTTTTGAGAACCACTAAGCTGTCTGACTGTTTCCTACCTTCTGTCTCCATACTAGTCTCAGTACAAATAAAGCAGTCATTTTTAACTTTATGCTATGAATAGGTGATTAGTATGAGCATTTCTACCAACGGCTGCCTGGGAAAAGCGAATTTCATTGAAGGGTCTTTTCGCTGTTCCTCTCAGAAGGACGTCACTCAGGCATGGAAACAATATATCTGGTAATCCTGCAAACCCAGGAATAGAAAGCTTGATCTGGGTCTGTTCACTAAATTTACGAGGCTCTTGCCAGTTTTACTTGTTAAAACAAAATGGGCTTCAGAGATTAGATCGTATTAAGGACTGAGGTTAGCATTCTCACAAAAATCCTAGGGATTTTGCCTCATGAAATGGCAAGCCTATGAAATGGAATATAACTGTCATTCATAATTCACTGCTCACTGTCTTGCAAGAGGGGTGCTTTAAACTTCAGTTATATAAAATGTTAACATGAAACCCCTCCTTCAGAGTGTTGACTCTTACTTCCATCTCCAGGGACTAAAGGCCGGCCCTACCGGTTTCCCTGAATCCCTCATAAATGTTGCGGTTGCTCACAATCCCAACAGCACGTCAAGTATTGAAACCCTATTTGTCTCATTCACTCCTATTATCATTAATGCTCATGCATGCATGCTGGAAGTTCCAAGCCCTCGCACAACAAAACCTCCTTTATCCCCTCCTTCAACCCTTCCTAGGCCGACCCTACCCCGCCTTCCCTATACATAAAGATTTATACATTCTCGAAGTCAATTCTGTCTTTTTCCATTTCTTAAATGTCTGAACCACCTAAACAACCACTCCTTCAAGCCCCTATGCGATCAATAGTTCTTGGTTAATCGCACACCTTTCCTAGTTTCCAAACTAGAATTCTCTGCACATATTCCCGCACCAAAACTTTGTCCTCAGAAATGACATCTCCACGCTCAGCCTTCTCCTTGTTGCAGCATTTCATCACGTGCTGCACACTCATACAAGAGTGTTGGTACATCTTTACTCTCATACATTCCTCTTTTTGATTACACTGACAAAGTTCTTTGTCTCCACAGGACTCCTTAACGTGCACACTCACCCGTTTCCCTCAGCATGTTTGGATTCATCTTCATCTTCATGACCCATTGTGACACGTCCACTCCTAAATATCTGAAAACAATTTACTACATATTCTCTCCCTCCAATCTGTATCCGTCTTTCGTCACTAATCTTATGTTCTATCCTCATCACTTAAATCCTTTTTTTCCGACATTCGCAGTGTGAATAGCCCTTGTGCTTAGCGCTTCATTTTGATTATAATAATTATTTCCACTTTAACTTTTAATTTTCTTCTGGTACATATCCCTACCTCAGATTTCATCCAAAACCTTTGCAGCTTTCTCTTTCAGAATCTCAAAAAGCACAGTGTCATCAGCATAGTGAAACTGTGACAACTCCCACTTTGTGTTTGATTCTTTATCTTTTAACTCCACAACCCTTGCCAAGACCCTAGCAATTTCATTCTCTTAAAACCCCTTCTATAAATATATTGAACAACCACGGTGACATCACATATCCTTGTCTAAGGCAACGATTACTGGGAAATAATATCCCTCTCTCCTACATACTCTAACCTGAGTCTCCTGTCCTCGCAAAAACTCTTCACTGTTTCAGTAACCTACCTCCTATAACCATACACTGCATAACATCCTGCACATTGCTCCCTATCCACCTGTCTTACGCCTTTTTTAAATCTTAAATTCCACAAAATACTTTTTTCCCTTATCTAAATACTGTCTCCTACATGTTTCACTGTAAACGCTTGGTCCACACACAGCGTCCTTTCCTAAAGCACCTTTGATCTCCTGCTATCTTATTCTTCGTTCTTTCTTTAATTCTTCCAATATAACTCTACCTACACTTTACCAGGATAATACTCAACAGGACTTATCCCCTATAATTTTTGCTCTCTCTTCATCCCTTTGCCTTTATACTAAGGAAACTATGCATGCTCTTTGCCATTCCTAGTTACCATACCTTTCCTACATTGTATTAAATAATAGCACAAAACCACTCACATAAATTAATATTCCCTCCTGCTTTTAACATTTTATCTTTATCCATCATCCAGCTGGCCTAACCCTTTCATTCTACCCACTGCTCACAAACTTCCCCTTCAATCACAACTGGCTCTTCTCCCTCTACAAGATGTTTATTCCTCCTAGTCCTATTACACGAATAACCAGGTTCCCTTCTTCATCATCATTTAACAATTCTTCCAAAATATTCACCTCCAGCTTTTCCAATACCTTTAACTCTTCATTTAATAAACTTTCTCTCTATTTTTACAACTGTCAGATCCATTTGTCCCTAGGCTTCCCCATTATTAATCTCACTCCAAACTTTTTCTTATTTTCAACAATATTTGTTTATTCAATCTTCACACATTCCCT
>NC_069492.1:470950-491901 GCF_026875155.1 Cherax quadricarinatus | reverse complement strand
GATCTTGGGCACAATGTACGAGGCCCTCTTCGGGTGCTCAAGGAAGGTGGCTGGGAGAGACGTGTGCTGAACTCACCACAACTCATCTTCAAGGTTGCAGGTGGCACGTTAGATGGCTATGGCTAACTTAAAGGCAGCTCAAAACAAGATGAAAAAGAGATATGACAGAAATTCACAGTTTAGCTCCTTCCATCCAGGAAACAAGGTTTTGGTGAAGGAACCTATACCTGGCCACACCTTGAAAGCTAGATTTACGGGACCTATGCAAATTGTAAGTAAATTACCTGATGTAAATTATGTGGTGTCTCCCCTTGACAAGACATCAAAATCTAAAACTTACCACATTAATCAAATTCAAACTTTTTAATTCACCAGACAAAGTCCCAGTAATGGCTCTTTCCTCTGCCTCTAATCCTGACTCTTTACACTCTATATCTGAATTAATGTAAAGCTTCTATATTCAGTCCTCCTCAAGGACCCTAGCCCTTTAATGGTGGGGCTATCTAAGATTCAAGTAACAAGTTTAACTGCGCTTCTACAATCTTACCTCATATTTTTATCGGATGTGCCGAAAAAATGCACTTAGGTTATGATAATGTAGATGTGGGTAACTCTAATCCTATTAAACTCTTCCAGTACACAGCCAATCCTGAAAAACAGAGGTTACTTCAGCAGGAGGTAAAATTTCTGTTAGAGCATGGGTTAGTGGAGGAGTCGTCTAGTCCATGTGCTTCACCTTGTATCCTTGTTAGAAAAGCTGATGGAGGTTTTTGAATGTGTACAGACTAACGTAAGGTGAATGAGGTCACAATTGCAGATGCTTACCCTCTGCCACATCTGGATGATGTAATCGACTTTGTGGGTAAGGCTACTTTTGCATCCATGTTAGATTTCCTTAAAGGTTACTATCAGGTACATTTGACAGATAAGGTGAAGGAAATATCTGCCTTCGTAATTCCAGGTCATTATCAATATACAGGAACCCCCTTCGGGATGAAAAACTCGCCCTTTTCATTCCAGAAACTTATCCATCAGGCTATTAAAGGACTTGAAGGCACGGCAGCATACATGGATGACATTGTGGTTATCGGATACTTGGGATCAACACATGTTTAGGCTTAAAGCTCTCTTTGAGACCTTACAGAGTTTCCACTTAACTGTTAACTTATCTAAATTTTCCTTTGGCCAGGCTACTGCTACTTTTTTGGGCCATGAATTAGGTAATGGTAAAGTCGTTCCTAAATTTGCTAAAGTTCTTGCCATAAAAATTATTCAGTTCCTCATGATAGGAAATCTCTTCAGTGTTTCCCTGGCATGATAGAATTTTACAGAATATTCTGTAAAAATGTCTCAGATATTGTAGTCTCTCTTACTTCACTTACCAGCCACGAAGTTCCCTTTAATTGGACCCCAGAATGTCAAAATGCTTTTATGATAGTAAAAAGATTACTTTATACTGCACCCATTCTTTTGTCTCCAGACTTCTCCAAACCTTTTTTATTACAGGTTGATGTTGCTTGTCCCCACTGCTTGTATTGTTGTGGTTGCTTGCTTATTTCCGACTGCTTCTGTTGTAGTGGATGTTTATTTGTTCCCAAAGCTTGTATTGTAGCAGTTGCTTGCTTTTTCCCTCTGCTTGTACTGTAGTGGTTTCTTGCTTGTCCCCACTGCTTGTATTTGAGTGGTTGCTCTGTGTTCTCACTGTTTGTATTGTAGTGGATGCTTGCTTGTTATCACTGCTTGTATTGTAGTGGTTGGTTGCTTTTTCCCCACTGCTTGTATTGTAATGGTGGCTTGCTTGTTCCAACTGCTTGTATTATAGTGGTTGCTTGCTTGTTCCCACTGCTTGTATTGCAGTGGTTGCTTGCTTGTTCCCTCCTGCTTGTATTGTAGTGTTGCTTGCTTGTTCCCACTGCTTGCATTGTAGTGGTTCCTTGTTGTTTCCAATGCTTGTATTGTATGGTTGCTTGCTTGTCCCCACTGCTTGTATTGCAGTTATGGCTTGCCTGGTCCACTGCTGGTATTGTAGTGGTGCTTCTTGTTCTACCAGGCTGGAATATTGCTGCTCATTAACGCACCTTTCAAGGCAGGTGAAATTTCTGACCTAGAAAATGTACAGAGAACCTTCACGGCGAGCATAATGGAGATAAAACACCTCAATTACCGGGAGTGCTTTATGTTCCTGAAACTGTATTCCCTGGAACACAGGCGGAGAGATACATAATTATATACACCTGGAAAATCCTAGAGAGAATAGCACCGAACTTGCACACGAAAATCACTCCTTACGAAAGCAAAAGACTCGGCAGACGATGCAACATTCTCCAATGAAAAGCAGGGTGCACTAGCACGTTAAGAGACAATACAATAAGTCATCAGGTGCCCAAGACTGTTCCAACTGCCTCCCAGAATTCATAAGAGGGATTACAAATATTCCCCTGGCTGTCTTAGAGTGGCACTGGACAAGCATCTAAAGTTCAGTACCTGACCAGCCGGGCTGTGATTCGTACGTTGGATTCGTGCAGCTAGCAGTAAACAGCCTGGCTGATCAGGCCTGATCCACCATGAGTCGAGTCTCAGTCCGGGCATGCGGGGAGTTGACCCCCGGAACTCTCTGCAGGTAAACTCCAGGTAAACTCTTTGTATTGCAGAGAATGCTTGCTTGTTCCCACTGTTTGTATTGTAGTGTTGTTTGCTTGTTCCCACAGCTTGAAATTAGTGGTTCTTGCTTGTCGCTACTGCTTGTACTGAGTGGTTTTTACTTTCTTCCACTGCTTGTATTGTAGTGGTTGCTTGCTTGTTCCCACTGCTTGTATGTCAGTGGTTGCATGTTTGTTCCCACTGTTTGTAAATTTTAGTGGCTTTTGATTGTTCCATCAACTTTTAATGTAGTGGTTTGCTTGTCGCTACTGCTGTTATTGAAGTGGTTGCTTGCTTGTTCCCACTGCTTGTATTGCAGTGTTTGCTTGCTTGTCATCACTGCTTTTTTTTTAAGGGTTGCTTCTTGTTCCCACTCTTGTATTGTTTTTGGTTCTTTCTTCCCCATGCTTGATTGAAAAACTTTTTTGGTTTGCTGTTTCCTTTGCTTTTATTTTTATGGATGCTTTTTTTTCCCTGTTAGGGTTTAAATTTTAAAATTTTAGCCGGGTTAAGGCACTCTAACAATACATTTCATAGAATAGATACTTCAAACTTAGAAATGTAAGGCACAAAAAAATTTTTACTCAGTTTTTCTAGTTTTTTTTATTTAAAAGCTTAAATTTCTTAGATATCATAAAAAAATTAAAATATCACTTCGTCAAAATTTTTTATTCACATAAGAAAACACTTAAAAAATGTACACAAGACCCCCTCTTGGGGTCACTACACTTGTTAATGATCGGGAATATTACTCCCTTCCTCAATAATACTTTACTTTACGCGGTAATACTTTGAAAGGACACTTTCCTGATAATTTCCCGGGCTTAAGGAATTACACTTAAAGTTCTAAACTTGACCAGGTTTTAAGAAATTTTAAAAGTTATAAGCCCCCTTCACTTCAGCCCTTTGGGGCCTAAAAACCCTATCCAAGAGAATAAGGGGGAAGGGGGGGTCTGTACTGCAAGAGTTTGCAAAGAGTTTAAAGTTCAAATAACCCTCTGTCCCCCCAAAGGGGGCAAGGTAAAAAAATTAAAGGACATCCTTTAAACCTTACCAGCTTTTAAAACCCCCCTCCCATTTAAATTAATATAAAAATATTAATTTTTTATAATTTTAAAAAAAAAAAAAAAAAAAATTTTTTTTTTATAAAATTACAAGTTAAAATAAAAATTTAAATTTTTTTTTTATTAAATAATAAAATTTTTAAATTAAAATTTAAATTAAAAATTTACAAAGGAATAAAAAATAAAAAAAAAATAAAATTTTTTATAAAATTTAAAAAAAATTAAAATTATATTTCTTTTAAGGGGGTGAAAAATTTAAAAAAAACAAAAAAAGGGGGGGTGGAAAAAAAAATTTAGTGAAAAAGTTTTGGAGGGGTTAACAAGGAAAAAAGCCTGGAAAAAAGGAGTCATTTAAAATAGGAAGGAAAGGGTTTTTAAAAAGTTAAAGGGTAAAAAGAGGAAGTTTTTAGGGTTAAAATTTGAGAAGTGGGAAATTTGGATTCTGAAGGGCAAGGAGAATAACACTTTAATGGGAAAGGTTGGAGGGGGGGGAAGTTCCAAAAAGAAAAAAGGGAATTTTTGGGTAAGATAAAAATGAAAAGCGGGGGGAAATAATTTTAGGGTTTTAATTTTTTAAATAAAATGTATGGGAAGGGGGATGGGTTCGAAGTCAACCTTTTGTTGGCAGGGGGTGTGAAAAATTTTGGGGGTGTCTTTATTATTTTAAATGTTTAATTATAAAAAAGTTAAATAACGGAGAAAGAGAGATAACAAATTTGGAAAGGGGGTTTTAGGGTTCAGTGAAACCTGTAACATTTTTGAAAGCAAAGGTTTTTGTGGCATTAGGGATTTGAAACTAACGGGGTGTAGGGGCAATAGCAAAATTGCAAGAGGAAGGTATTTACGAAAGCAAAAGTTAATTTAACAGAATACCCAGGGTATGTTAAAGGGGAAATTTTTATAAAATAGGCTTAACGATGTAGCCCCTTTTTTAAATTATTAAGAGGGTTAAGAAATTCGGGCTTGCAAGAGGGGGGAGGAAAAAGAACCACAAAAGGGGGTTGCACCGCTTTTGCGATCCTCACTAAGAGTTAAAGGTGGAGGGAATGGGGGTGCAAAAAAAAAAATAAGGGTACAGACAGGGGGTTGGATCCCAATTTGATAAAATTAAACAATTGGGGAGAAATTTTGGGGTAAACTTTTATATTGTAGTGGTGCAACGGATTCAAAATGATGGGTTTTCTGATGATAGGAAAAAGTGGTCTTATCTTCATGCTTTTTTGGGGCAAAGATAGGTATGAGATATTTTACCAACGCCAATTTTGGGGTGTAAAGGGTTGTTGTGTTGCCCTACAGTATGTTTTCTAGGGCTGTTTAAATTTTTCAAGAACTTTTAATTTAGAAGTGTTTAAAATGTTGCCCAGACTAGTGTTTTGAGTGGTTGACTTAGGAAATGAGAACAGTGACTTAATATGTATCACTGTTGGAAACGTAGGTCGGCCTGGAATTAGGAGGGGAAAATTTTGGTGGGGGCTAGGTTCACACATGCTTGAATGTTTGATAATTAGGTAAGGGACAAAGGGTATTATTAAACTCTACCCATTATGTAGAAAGTACCTTTATGGTTTCATGAACCGGACGGTTGAAGCCTAATGGGTAAACATGCCGCACTCGAAGATGTTAATGTCTTAAAAACAAGGAAAGTTTAGGCAAGACAGTATGGGGGAAAGTTAAAGTTTTTTTTTAAACCAACCCTATGTGGATGGGCCTATAAAAAAAATTTTAATATATATTAATAAATATTTAGAAATTTTATTAAAAACAGTAAATTAATATATTATATGATAATTTTAAAATATCAATTAAATTATATTATATAATTATGTATAATATAAAATAAGATAAAAATAATTTTATATAACTCTGAGAAGTTAAATTTTAAAGTTATTTAACCCCAACGTCCTGGAGTATTTAACAGACTGACCTGCACTTTAAAGACCCTCATTTACGGGGGGGCCCCAGGCGTCATTAGTGTTAGAAAGGGGCTTAGGCAGCCCCTTGTTAAGGGGTTAAAACAAATTATTTTAATATACGAATAACGCCTACTGAGGATTTGAAACTAATCCGTGTCAACCCACATGATTAAATGGTTAAAACTGTGTACTGTTTTTACGTTTTTAGATTAAGACTAGAAGCTTTTATGCTTAAAATAAGGTCCCCTACCCCCACCACCTCATCAGATCCAGAGGCGTTATCCCTGTAAATTCAGCCGAACCCCTGTTGAGCGTTTTAAGTTCAACTTGTTCTTCTAATTGCTTAACCCGGGTTAGACCCATTAAAATTTAAGTCATAGCGCAGGGGAAGTGCCTAACAGCAATCACCCAGTGCCTGTACAGCTTCCTCTTTGTCATGTACAATTTAATCAGCATTCTGGGGGAACATAGGCAACCAGTTAACCCAGCTAAGAGAGAGAAGCCACCCAAAGACTTAAGTTCCCTCAATAGCTATAGTCGTTTTGTCCCTTTAACAAGAGTTTTTACCATTCCTGTGGCAATAGAGCCTTAGTAAGGGGATTCGTTTATCGGCCAGTGGTTTTGCCAAAGAAGTCTTCTCCCCCACTGTTCCTACACACCCCTAAAATTTTTTCAATACAAACCCACCACTTTCCTTGGGTTTGACCTTGACCGTTCTAAACGTTTTGGCCCCCATTTTGTCAAGAAAGTGGTAGCCAAGATCAAAACCAAAGAGGTCCCAATCCATACTTCCAACAACAGGAATGTATGGACTCTACCCGCACCGGAAAACACTTTCCCATATGTATCCCCGTACTATCCAAAACCAATTCATAATAATTTCTTAAAATTTTCTTCATTTAAATGGAAAAATTGGGTGTAGACAATAAGAAATTGGGCCCTAAAACCTGGTTTTCAGGTAAACGCAGATTTCTTTAACCACAAACAAATTTCATGTTTCAATCAAATTTTTTATTTGGTTTTGATTAAAGCATTCCGCCCAAAAGTATTTTTTGTTGAACAGTCAGTCACTTAAAAAGTGTAAATTTTTTTAAAAAATTAGGTGACCAGTAATTTAAAAATTGTTTCAACAGTGATTTCACCGTATACCAATTACCATTATTAGTGTCTTTTTCTATAAATTCATTCAAAATTTTCCAATGTGTAATATTTCCACAAATTTGTTATCAGTCACAAATTTTGTTTGTAATAGTAAACAGTTTTGTAAAAAAATTTTATAATAAAGGCCCTGCCATAATTTAGACCTACCTGTCCTTGTTTATTTTACCATTTTTAATTTCTGATAAATTCACTCGAAATTTTATTATTTTAACTAAATTTTCACTCTGCTTAGAAAAGTGTTTTAATTTAAAATTAAAGTAAGTTTTAAAGTAGTTTTTTCCTTAAAATTTTTTCAATTTTACTGATTTTCCGGGAATTTATTAACAGCAATGAATTCTAATTATTTGTCCCTTTTCCTGAAAATTTTTTCAGATTTTTTATAATATATAATTTTGTATGTTTCTTAGGAATGATTTAAAATTTCCCGTTCTTTAAATAATTTTTTATACTTTTACAGATTAAAAAAAAATTTTTTATCGGAAAGACCATGCAGGATTAACATTAGAAATTTTACTTTTATTCAAAACTTCAAATTTTAAAGGAGTTTTCCCTGATTGATCTTAAAAATCTATTACCGAGAATTAGTTGTAACTTATTAAACAGAATTTTATCTTTTTATTGTCAATTTTGCCATTTGTTCCTTACTTTGCTTTAAATTTTCCAGGCATGAATTTATAAATGCAAATAGATTCAGTATGTTTCAATCCCACAGCCCCCCACGACAACCGACCAGACAAAGGAAACAATATTTAATTTGTGATTCCTTTGATGGATTATATTCAATGGGTGGTTACAAGGAAATTTCACCACTATCTTCTGGCTTATGCTGTTAAGGCCTTAGAGGAAAGTCTTATCAGAGCTTGAAAGAACCAAGACCTCTGCTGTTATGGAATTATCAGATTTTAGGAATCTACATTAAAATTGAGGAAATATCGATTTTTCTATTTAAAAAAAGCGATCCATTTTCTCTGGAACATGGAATGTAAAAGGAAGAAAGATGTCTGAAAACCCCACTTTACATATTTACTGCTGTCAATAATCTTTGTCCACTTGAAAATAAAATCCAAGATCGTTCAAATTGCAGCCGGGAGCAAAAGAATATCCCCCTCCTGTGGTTATAGCCTTCAACTGTAAATGAAATTTACGCCAAACAACCCTTTGCCCCCAGGGTATTTCCCTTGATCAAAAGTAAATGTCAACTAGCGTTCATCTGCCATTCTTTTTTGGCCAGGCAAATAGTTCTCAAGACCCCTCAAAGATCACCGAAATTACAAGTGTTTACACAATCGAGTATATTTTTTTAACCATGTCGGGCATTTTACAATTGGGTTTTCAAAAACATAATTGCAAAATTCCTGAAGTCCCTAGAACAGTCTTAAATGAATAAGTTTCCTATGTAACTTTCAAGAATACTGGAAATAAAGAGGCAATTATAACCTTTTAAGTACAAAAAGGCCCTTTCTGGGGTTAGCAGAAACCGAAAAAACAAATAGGGGCCAACATACAGAAATGTTTGGGGAATTACCCCACAATTCAAAACGCATTGACAAGGGAAAGGTTAGAAAGACAATTCCTTTAAAACCTAAGATTCAGATGCAACATTGGGCTGGAGGGATTGCTTAAGTCTTGACAGATAGGGAAAAGAACAGTTTTCTAGAAAAACTTTGTTTCAATAACTTCCATGAAACATACCCTATACAAGCATTTTTAAAGGGCCCGGTCTTTTTCATGACTTTGGAAAAATTTTTAGGTCTTTTTGTTAAGATAAATTACACAGGGTAAAGATATGTGTCCTCCTTAAGTGAGAACTGGTTTAACTGCATTTTGAGATGACTTTACCTCAAATAAGTGAGTTCCATGTACCCTTTGCGAAATTTTTTCCTTTAACTGGATTGCTTCCATCGAAATTAATTTGTCGCCCTTAGTCGAGGGAAATGTCAATTACATGATGTTCATTCTGGGTTACCAAGTTGGAAAAACTTTTAACTCTGGAGTATATGCGTTAAGGTTAAGTAATCACTCATAGCTACCCAAACGGCAGGGCACTGGAATTTGCCCAGCCCACATTTCACTATACCCAATTGGAAGAATCCAAGGCAGACCTCGATTGTTAGTGCAAACTTCCCAAGCCTGCTATCATAAGTATTATCTCACAAGTTTGAAACAAACGTATCTAGAGCAGTTGTTATTTACATCCTCCAAAAGGTTTTTTAAAGCAGCAGTGAAAGAGTGTTGTGTCTAGTTGTCCAGATGGGAAACTCCAACAGGATTTGCAGAAAAGGTTATTTTTGACACCCTTACATTTGTAAGAGAAATAAGCTCCATTTCACTGGTGCCATTTCGAAGTTTGTAGAGAAATAAATTTGCTGTCACTAACAACCCTGTTCAAAAGGGGATGATTAAACTAAACCATTGGGGTCATTTGGCGGGAACTCATCCACTTACTAAATCTTTCCACCAGTGAAAAAAACTAGCCCCCTTTGAAACAAGAATCAGGTTTGTTACTCTTGACAACGTCGAAAAGCAGTGTTTTAAACCATAAGATGGGTATAACAACAAATGACACTCTTCCTTTAATTGTAAGGGCATTAAAACCTGCGTAAGAATGTCATTAAATTCCCGAAATTGAACAATATGCTGGTGGATTATTGACCTAAAATCTGGAAAGATATTTTATCCTAAAGAAATATTTGAACCATGATCTTAAAGTAAAGGAAACCTTCAGAGTTTCCATCCTTAGGACTTTTAACTAATTCAAGTCAAAGCTTAACCTGGTTTGTTCAAAGGATGGAAGCCTCTAAGTGCAGCAAGCAATTGCATTCACTCCTAAGTATTAACACTTCTCCAATTTATTAATTTCCCCAAGGTTCAGGGCTAACAAAACTTAGAGGTTCATAGTAATCCCAACTTATGGGCTTAGATGAGTATGCTGAAGGAGTGTACACACTTGAAAGCCCCCTTGATGGAGTCCCCTTGGGAAGCTGAAGAACCATTTAAAAAACTGTTAAAAAATTTGGATCGAAATTTCCCTTGTCAGTACACTCCAAGGGTTAGCGCAAAGTAAAATCAGTCAATTTCCCCAAATCCCAAAATGCGATAGCTAGTCCTTTGGGTAAGCAGTTTTAATAATTCATGGCCAATTTTTTCTTCATACTCTCCCAAAACAGCTTGAAAGATGTCCTTTTTTTGGTGTCCCAAAACTCAAAGAAAGTAACTTCTGTATTTTAATTTCCTCCAACTAAGCTTCTATCTGACAATAAGCTTAAATGGCAATCCCTTACGCTCAGAAACCTTGCTAACAAGCAGTTGCAAATTGCAGCCAGACTAGAAGTGGACTAATTATACAGTAACTGAGAGAAGCTTTAGCTGTATGTCTTTAAAGCATAGACTTATTTATTCAAGAACCTGTTCAAAGCTTGACAACCATGCTCACGATCCCTTTCCAGAAAACACCTAAATTCCAATGGACCTGCAGATTATCCATTTGACATTTACCGGCAAGAAAAGATTCAGATGTGGGGTTAAAGGAAGTTATTTACACTCAAGCCCCCTTTTTAGTGCAATTTAAAGAATTCCGAACAATATGTTGTGGACGACCCACAGGAAGTTTACATGATGGAGACCGCCCCCACAGCTTTGTCATAACAAAATTACTGTATAACAAGGGGGTTGGATCTGGAAAAATATAAGTTTTTAATCCCACCCACTAGTTTAGTCAGATTCAGGTCCATGCACCCCTGGAAGGTCTTTCAGTAACCCGATTAAAATCGGGTCGTATGGCCAAGAATTTTGAAGTATGTTGAGAAATGTTTCTCCTCAAATAAAGCTGCATGTCCTACCAACAGATTTCCAACACTAGGAACCTTTGGAAGTTCCCTAGAAACTTTTCCCATTTTCCCAAGGTACAACAGGAGGCCATTCCAGATTTTGATTATCAGAGAAAGCAACGCTAAGCGTTTAAAGAAGACTGCATAACCATAAGTACTGTAAAGATAAAGAGAATTGTATGAGATTCTAAATTTTTCCTTGCAGATTTAATAAAGTGATCTTTGGGAAGAAGTGGGACGAACCATGTTACTTGGAAGCTTGAGAGATTTCATCGCCAAATGAAATTGATGAAGTTAATAACCTGATGGCAGTGGTGTTAATCCTTAATTTTCTATGGACGACACCCAATGCTTTGAGGGTGAATAAACGTTATGCTAGAGTGATCAAACATCCGAACCATAAAACCCGATGATTCAAAACCTAATTAAAAGTTTTTTTGAGAAATCGTGAAAAATACAAAATCCACATTGCAAGAGTGAAAACTCAGCAACTTTCAAAATCAAAGTATTTGGTTATGTGATTAACTTTAAAAAGTCCAATCCAAACTTGAAAATTGTGCCTTATCGATAGTGAACATACAGTAATAGTTTTAAAAGAATTTGGTAGTAAAAAAGAACCCAATTAAATCATAGGGGTTGTATGTATTAAAGTGTTAAAACCCCAAAATTAGATTCTCCGAACCACCATTTTAAAGCTGTCAGAAAAGAAAGCACCCAGGAAGCGGATTGAAAAAATCAATAATGTTAATTGAATAATTTAGTTTGTCACCTCAAATCCGCGAGTTAGAAATCTCCGGGAGGGGATCCCCCCAGAGATTACACCCTTCGCATTTCAATCCAAACCCTCAGAGGGGGAATTTTTAAAAACCTGTAAGGGGAATAATTGATAAACAAGTTTTCAGTTTTTTTAGTGTAAAATGTCTCTCCTTGGCAGCGTTGGTTGCAACGATGTTTTTTATAAACCCCCGTAATTTTCCTTCTAGAACCGGACACATTAAAAACTGTCAAATTTTTTTTACATTGTAAAACTTAGTTCATTTTTCTTTTGATTTAAGGGAGCAAGAAACAAACATTTCTTGTTACGAAGGGGGTCATCCAAGGTACTAGGTAGGTTTTTTTTGTGTATTAGGGCATTGAGGAATAGCCCGGGCCCGTCTGCCATTTAATTTGATTCTTTACGGGACACTGACGCCCGGGGAGATAACCAAAAAAGAACCCATGACCTTGTGCGAAGTGTGAGCAGTGTTCTCTAACACAAAAACCCCTTAGGGAAGTGGGGTCCGGGCTTTCTTTGTGTACAAGTGAAACAATTAAGACAATTTTGGGGGAAATAGTTACCAGTGTGTTTTCTTACCAATACGTGGAACTCCAAGGAATTATTATATAAGTATATATTTTAATTTACAAACATATAGTAAAAAGAAATTATGTTTAAATTTAATTAATTGGGATTTAATTTTATAAAATTTTAATAATATAATAGTAATTATTTTATAAATAAAAAAATTTGTAATATAATAAATATTACATAAAATGGGGTAATTTAAAATATAAAAATTTTATATTTTAAATTTTTATGTTTAACTTCTAATTAAAAACAGTTTTAAGATTTTTATTTATAAGTAAGTTTATTATATATAGTTATAATAAAAAAGAATAAAAAAATTAAAATTAATTAAACTATTAAAATTATATAACTTTTAACTCATTAATAAACCTAATTTCATAAAAAGTTTTAAAAAAAATTTTATCAATAAATATATACTATTAAATTATAATAATATTAAAATAACTAATTAACACATTAATTATTAATTAATTCAAAAAAAATAATAAATATAAGAATATTTTAATCTAATTTATATAAAAAATATATATATATATATATATATAATATAAATATAAATATTATATAAATATTAAATATATATATATATAATAATATATAATATATATATATATATATATATATATATATAATATAAATATATATATATATATAATAAATATATAAGTATATATATATATATATACAAATATATATGTACATATGAATACAAATATATATATATATATATATATAACAAATATAAATATATACTATATATAAATATATATAAATATATATATATATCTATATAATTGCAAGTGGCAACCGCCACTTGCAAAAAATAAGGCAAAACCGGCCAGAAGTAACCGGCCATCCCTAGGAACCTCGTAACACCTTTCTTGTCTTGCGAGCGGGAATTCTACATATAGCAAAATCTTCACATTGACGGGGGCAACTGTGCCTTGTCCTATATTATATCCTAGATATTTTATCCGCCCTGACCAAACTCACTCTTGGCAAGGTTGACGGTGAAATTGTGTTCAATCCTAGCCGTTCAGAGCGCTTCAGCCGAATCAGGATGTTTGAAGGCCACTCGCTTGAATACTACTAGATCTAGGTAGGCTTCCGTTCCTTCCAAGTCGTACGTCAGCCATTCATAAGCCTCTGGGAACGTCCGAGGCAGCTTGCAGAGCCCAAAGGGCATCACCCGGTAGTTTAAAACAGGGCTCCACACAGTGAAAGAAGAAATCTTCTTGAATCGGGCATAACGGCACCTGATAATAACCATAGCAAGAGGTCCAAACGACTGACGTACTTAGAACTGCAGAGCACTGTATTTAAAGGTTCGTCAACCCTAGGAAGGGGGAACCCGTCAGCCACCATTTAGGGAATTTACTCTCACGAAATACTGTACAGATTCTAAATTAACCATCTGATCTTAGGTACACAAAGGAAAACATGGTGAAGCACAAGGGCTTTTGCTATGTTTCAATCCGAAACCATGATTTGAACAGAACTTATTTCCTCCTCCTGCAGAGCTTTATTTTTTTTACTGGCTGACTTCTATACAGAGCTTGTTTAACTGGAGCATCACTCACCGTCCACACGGGTGGATCCCCATGTAGCACTGTCGGGGGATACTCCAAAAGACATCTGTAGTGTAAAATCAAGTCTCGGATTTAACTTGCTCTTCCTTTTCTAAGTTATACCGAGATAATCATCTAAGGTTTCCATTATTTCCGAGCTCTTCAGTCTATCTCTACTCCACCGGAACAATCTTCCTTACGTGGGTTGCCTCTTGTGTCCTCCCCGCAGCCACAGGCCAAGCCCTTAGTTAGTATTTCTTTTAGCTGATTTATTGAAAGTACGAGTAGACTTTTCTACTCGTGGCGTTTTACTAACCAAATAATTTACGTACATTGAGAAGGAACATTTTCACTGAATAACTCCCTGGCTTAAGAAATATATCACTTAAAGTTCAAAAACTTGACACAGGTCGTCACATCGTAAACTGAGGGTTACAGTATTTAACTCTCCGCCGACTTCACTTCAGAATAACCTTAAGCTGGTTCAGGAGTTTCTACAACAAAATTCTCTATCAAGTGAGAATAAGGTGGAGTACTGGAGGGGTTAGCTCAGTCAATTGACACTGAGTCGGCAGAGAGTGCGAACTGAATTAACACAGTTAATCCCTACATGACATCAACTCGCCAAAGGGGAGAGGGAAAGAGAGTAGACTAACTACCCTCCAAGGACATACCTTGTTTCAACTCTTAGCCAGCTGTTACTACCTACCCTACACATAACTCAAAAATACTAAATATATATATACACATCATACCGGGTATATTTCTAAATCAGATTAATATTATAAACTAGTGAAATCTTTAACTTAGCTAATATTTAAGAAATCCCGAGTATAATATAAGAGGATAATACATATATAAATTATTCTTATTATGACCTTGGTCATAACATTCCCATTCCTTATATTGTAGTGGTTGCTTGCTTGTTCCAACTGCTTGTATTGTAGTGGTTGCTTGTTTGCTTCCACTGCTTGTCTGTAGTGGTTGCTTGCTTGTTCGTAATGATTACATTGTAGGGGTTGCTTGCTTTGTCCCCATGCTTAGTCTTGTAGTGGTTGCTTGCTTGTCCCACTGCTGATATTTGTAGTGGTTGCTTTCTTGTTCCCATTGCTTGTTGTGTAGTGGTTGCTTGCTTGTCCCACTGCTGATATTGTAGTGGTTGCTTGCTGTTTCCCATTGCTTGTTTTTGTAGGGGTTGCTTGCTTGTTCACTCTGCTTGTTTGTAGTGTTTGCTTGCTTGTCCCCACTGCTTGTATTGTTGTGGTTGCTTGCTTGTTTCCACTGCTTGTATTCCAGTGGATGCTTGTTGTTCCACTGCTTATATTGTAGTGGTTGCTTGCTGTTTCCCAACTGCTTGCATTCTAGTGGTTCTTGTTTATTCCCACTGCTTATACTGTAGATGTTGCTTGCTTGTTCCCACTGCTTGTATTGTAGTGGTTGCTTGCCTTGTTCTCACTGATTGTATTGTAGTGGTTGCTTGCTTGCTCCAACTGCTTGTATTGTAGTGGTTGATTACTTGTGACACTACTTGTAGGGTAGTGGTTTTAAATGCTTGTTCCCACATGCTTGTATTGTAGTTTTTTGCTTGCTTGTTCCCACTGCTTGTATTAAAGGGGTTTGCTTTCTTGTTCCACTGCTTGTATTGTAGTGGTTGGTTGCTTCTTCACTCTGCTTGTATTGTAGTGGTTGCTTGAATTGTCCTCACTGTTTGTATTGTAGTGGTTGCTTGCTTGTTCACACTGCTTGTATTTTAGTGGTTGCTTGTTTGTTCCCACTGCTTGTATTGTAGTGGTTGCTTGCTTGTTCCCACTGCTTGTATTGTAGTGGTTGCTTGTTGCAACCCCTGAATGGGTTGCAATGATTAATATGTATATATATATTATATATATATATATATATATATATATATATATATATATATATATATATATATTATAATATATATAATATGTATATATATATATATATATATATATATATATATATATATATATATATATATATATATATATATATATATATATATATATATATATATAATTATTACCTTTTCATATAATTTTATATTGCTTGTAATTGCTATAATAGCTAAATCGTAAATGTATTGCTTTATATTGTTATTTGACTTAGCTTCCTTTGGTTAGGTAGGATGTAACATATTATGTGCTCAGTTCAAGTCTTGATTGTCTAACTACTGTAATTATCGCTCTTTGCTCGTTTCACTGCCGGCTTCTTGCTGGGCAACGATCTACTGAGCTATCACGTAATTGGGGGGGGGGGGCGGTGTCATCACCTCTCCTGAATTTTTCAATCTGGTCTAGACTCTCTTGGTGGTTAGACAGATTGTCCATCTCATTATTCTTTTTAGTTCTGTAGAACTCAGTTCACAGAACATTGTATAGACTTAGTGATTTTCGACGTTGTACTGAGGTTGTGTGTCGCATAGACACTCTACACAACTCAGGTCCTGAGCTGTAGCTTCTGACCTAACTTGTACTGGTATCTGTGTATTATCACAGTCGGGGATTTTCTTATGCTGAACTTAGATTCAGTATTATGGGAGTTTTGTGGCTTTTGTGGAGGATCTGCTGATGGTCCCTACTAGCTGTCGTTATATTGTCTCCTTGTTCCTGATTCTGTGTAGCAGTTGCTTGTTATATTGCTATTGGGCTTAGCATTCTTTTTATTGTTCAAGCAGACTGTTCTGACTGCCAGTTGGTCAAGAAGTTAGTTTACTTGAGGACTTTGTCAGTCACTTGTTCAAGTCTAGTCGAGTCGTGAGACATAGCGAACTACTTTGAGCACTTACACACATACACACAAACTTGCTTGTACATATTTGTAATATCTTATTAAATGTTAATGTACCAGATGGTACTTAAGAATTATAAATGTGATATGTGCTTTCAGCACAATACTATTGTATACGAAAGAAGTGATTATTATTAATTTGTTTGAATTGATTAATATAATTTAATATGATATACCTCTAGAGTCTAGACCATACTTAATAAAAAGTCATTCACTGCCTGACCACGGTAGAGTGCGGTTGTGCTCTGCACCCCTCTGCTGTTTTCAGGCGAGCTACCTTGTATCAACATGGTGCTGAGTGTGAGGTGGCGCATAAATACCATTGGTATTGAGCTGCTTCATGGGGCGATTTCACCCTCTTCAGCGCAGGTATTACTCCCAACAATCATTAGGGAGATCTATGGAATCCAGGACGATGAGGTGTATTATATAGCCCTGAATGGAGCTTATAGAATCTTCGTCAAACTGAATTCTACGTCCGTGTACGAGTCTTTGGTGACGAGATTCCAACACGTGAGTCTTGACGCTACTCCAGCTGTGAAGGTGCGTTTGATCGACGTATCTCGCCACTTTACGTGGATTAAGATTCGTAATGTCCATTTTGAGGCAGATGAGGCTGACATCAGGAGTGTTTTTGAGGCTGTACATCTGGCACAACAGGGCAAGTCGACGGCAGGTGCTTACATGGGCCGTCTGGAGGGAACCTTTTCCCTGAAGATGACTCTGAGACATCCCATACCATCTTAAGTCATGTTGGAGGACTTCAGGACGCAAGTTATGGTATCGTATGCCGGACAGAGACGTACGTGCAGAATATGCAGGGCGTACGACCATATGGCGGCATCGTGTGTGAAGCTGAGGAGGGCGCCTGCACAAACTGGTGAAGCACCAGTTACCAGCGTGATAGCTGTTGAGAGCCCCACGCGAAAGCAAGGGCTTGGGCGCTTGTGGAGTGAAGAGGTGGAGGATTCCAAAGAGGAGACTGGCATGTGTGAGGTAAGCTGTGACGTAAAAGGATCTGTTACTAGGCAAGGGAAAAGTACATAAGTTCAAGTGCAGGAGGAAGGAAGAGCACTGTCGAAGTAGTCGCGATAAGAGGCATCGCAAAAAAGCGGGGGGGGTGGTTGATGGTGATGAGGAGCCTTGTGCTGCTCTGGGGAGCAGGCCCTGGGATGAATGAAGAGAGGAGGAAGGGTTGGAAACTATAAAGAGGCCTTAGGTGTATGACTGTGAACGTAAATCGACTGTGTAATAGTGTGAAAGGGGAAGGTTTCGAATGTTTCTGTATAAATTAGGGTGGATGTAGTGTTCACTTCAAGAACCATTTAAGGAGGGAAAGTGCTCGAGGTGGATGAGTTTGCAGGTCATGACTCTGCCATCTGCATGTCTGAAAGGTGGTGTGGGTATATTGATCAGGAGGACGGCCGTTTGTGTTGCTAGAAGTGGTGGGGGAGGAGGGGAAGAGTATTGCACGTGGTGGGTGGTGGATGGGAGCAGAGGGTTCTTTTGTAAGTGTGTATGCACCGCAGAAATGATGGAGGGTTTAAAAGGATTTGTATTGTGAAGAAACTAGTTTTCTTCTTAGTGGTTTACCTTCAGTGTCATCGTTGGTGGGGACGGAACTGCGTTATAGGAGGGCTGACGTTGTGAACAAAGGGGCGGGGGCACGTGTCGGCGGGCTCTTGCGAGATCTTTTGGAGGGGATATTCAGTTGCGGTATGCGTGGGAGGAATGCTGTGGTGGTGGGATGGTGATATGAGACACACTTTGTGTAACGGGCTACGTAGCTGAGGTTGGTTATAGGGCTGTTTTAATACCTCAGGGGTGGGTTGCTGAATTTTTCCGTCAATAGAAGTGCTTGTTCGGTCAATCGAGCGGTGGTAGTGCTAGTAGGTAGGGCGTGGGATTAACTAGCAGGTATTTATCTAGGGGCTATTGGATTAAAGATATCGAATTAAGTGTGTGTGGGAGGGGTTACGTGCAGAGATAAATGGGGTAGAGGATGTTTGATGTGGTTGGGATGGTGTGGCTAAAGAACGGATAAGCAATATTACGTAAAGGAAAAGAAAAGTATCAATTCTTTAAAAATTTGGGCTTGCCAACTATTTGGAGGATACATTACTGGGTTGTTATGCGAGGGGGCGGTGGGCGGGGCACTTATCCAATGGATGATATTATGGCAATTAAAGGGAGGCTGCGTGAGGGTACAGGATGAGAGGTTCCAAGCAGTGTGGGTACAGGCGGGGTTGTGGAAGAGGTGTTATGGGGGCGATAGACCTTCATCGTGCGATAGTTGTGTAGGCAGAAACAAAGACAGCAGGCAATGACTGTCCATGTTGGAGGTTCATGAGTCGATAGGAGGGTAACAACAGGCGCAGGATACAAGCTACGGAAGGAATGGGGGCGTTTCCTGATAAGTGGTATGAGAAGTACTGGCAACGAGAAGGGGTAGAGGATGGGGTTTTAGAACAGGTGAGTGGGAGTGTGGTATGTCAGTTGTAACAGTGATAGGGAAGCATGGGTGGGGAAATAACTGAGGGGGAAATATTTGGAGGGCTTTAAGAGGAATGCAAAAGGGCAAAGCACCGGGAATTGATGGACTCCCAGCAGAGTTTTATCAGCAGCATTGGGAAATTAATGAGGCAATTTTTGGTTAGGTTATTAAATTGCAATGAAGGAGAAGGTGAGCTGGGTGAGAAGCAGGCAACGGCTGTCGTTGTCTTGGTACCGAAGGGTAAGGGGCAGCATAGCTTCGGGATTACCGGCGATCTCGTTGTTATGCGCAATTATAAATTGTTTGCGAAAATTTTGGGAAATTGGGTCAAGTGTGTGGTGGGCGGGTAGTATCAAAAACTCAGTTTGGATTTGCAGGGAGGTCTTTGGTGGAGGGGCCATGGGTTACTTAGGAATTTCGTGGAGGCAAAAGGGGGGAGAGAGGGAGGTTTGGTGGCGCTCGATTGGCAAGGGAATACGATAGCGTGGATCAGAAGCATTGAATGCCATCCTCAGGGTCAGGGGTTTGGGGAAGAAATAGTGGGTTGGTTGAGGCGTTGTATGGAGGTGCAATGGCGAGGTACAGATTAATGTCGATTGGGTTGGAAGATTGTAATGGGTAGGGGACTTAGGCAGGGGTGTCCTATGTCACAATTATTGTTTGCGTGCATACAAAAACCTTTAAGTTGGGAGCAGTGTATGTGTCACATAGAGGGCAGGTTGTGAGGTTGCGAGGTTTGGCCATTTTTAATTGGGTATGTGGATGATACAACTGTTTGATAGGGAGGGGATGTCAAGGACACATTAGATGGGGTAGTACAAATGTTCGCAGGGGCAACTGTATGATGGCAAATTCAGATAAATCCATTGTCATGGGGTTAGGAGCTTGGGGGGTAGGGTTGATTGGGGTAGTGCAGTTTTTGAGGAGGCAGGTGAATTCGCTAAAAATTTGCGGGCTTATTTATGCAGACGGGCCTAACTGTGGCACGCATGGGAAAAAATCGATTAGGATGGTAGAAAGGATTCAGGGACGCTTGGGTGCATTGCGACCTTATCATTTGACCCTTGTGCAGCGTGCTATTGTTACTAATATCTTACTGTATAGCAAAGTATGGGACCCTGGCGCCGTGTTCCCATTTTAAATTTGGGCCCAGCAATAAACGAAAAATACTTAGGAAGGTTTTTAAATTCTTTTGGGGTTCGAGCTGTGATTGGATTTAAAAGGGATGTGGTAATGTTACCCGTAAGGGCAGGGGGGGTTGAGATTGTGGACTTAAAGCGGAGGGCAAATGTGTCTTCATTAAAAGGGAGGGTGATAAAGGGAAAGTGTGGGGGGGGGGGGTTGGCCAGGATCCATAACAGATTGCAACGGATGTATACAGGAGTTGAGTTGCATGAGTATGAAACTGTTTTGAGGGCTATGGCGTGGGATCGAGAGCCAGCAAAGGTTAAAATAGGTAGGTTGTGTAGATTGTTAGCTGGGAGGGTTGTAGCACCTGTAGAGGGAATTTTCCCCATGTATGCATAGGGAAGTATATGGAATAGGTTGAGTAGGGTGAGGCTGCAAACTCGTGTTCGGGATGTAATGCATCGTTTTCTGCACGGCATTTTACTGTCGGGTGTGGTTCTATGTGTGGGATATGTGGTGGGGAGGAGTCGGCATTTCATGTATATTTTTGTGATGGACTGAGGAGTGTCAAGGGGTGGTTAAAAAAGGGTTTATAAATTGGATAGGAGGTCAAGGAATTTCTGTATTTAGAGCATTAAGTCTCGACGGTGGGGTTGGGAGAAAATGTAATCAGAGCTGTGGGATACATTATGGTAGATTATATCTATATGTGTGGGGGGTTGCGGGGGGAAACAGGTTACTGAGGTGAAGAGGAGGGTGTTAGCGGTAAAGTTTATAAAAAGGTATGTAGAAATAAGGAATTTATGGGAGGAGGTTGATGAGGGATTTTTCGGAGGGATATAGGCAACTTACTACGGTTTTATTAGATTTAAATTTTGAGGGAGGGGAGGTCGTTGGAAAGTGTTTTGGGTTTGGGAAATATGGGGGAAAACAGGGGTCGCCTCCTGGGAATGGATGACAACAAATTTTGTGGAGTGTTGGGTGAATTTTATGGGTG
>NC_069492.1:448260-470450 GCF_026875155.1 Cherax quadricarinatus | reverse complement strand
AGCGCTTTCGTGACTACTCACATTATCAAGGAACTATGAAAGTAAAGCATCCAAGGAAGCTATATAAGGGGTCTGGTCGGCACCTCACTATCAGATCCCACAACGGTTTAAACACGTGACGCGCGGCGAGCCAACTTGGAAAGGTCCTTGGCACAACTCACCCTACAAACTATTCTACCCAAGAAATAAGAAATTTTAAAGATTATTTGTCCAGTGTATTATTAAATTCTTCCCAAATTCTATTAATTATAAATGGATCTAATTTATATAAACCAAAGGAAATATTCATATTATTGTCAAAACTGCTTTTTATGAAACAAGATTCAATTATATTCCTGTCGACCATGGACTTGCTTGATACTACTTTCTCAACTTTTTGAAAATCAATTGGATGGTTAAAATCTCTTACATGAATAAATAGAGCATTGGAATCTTGTCCAGTTCTAATGCTATATTTATGTTGTTTTAATCTTAGTTCGAGATTTTTACCAGTTTGACCGTAATAAACTTTATCGCAAATTTTACAATGAATCTTATAGACACATCCATCAGCATTTTGGGGGGAATTCTTTATCAAAAGTTTTTTTACTGTATCGAGATTTTTGAATACAACTTTAATATTAAAAGTCTTAAGAAGAGAAGGCATATCAACCAAGTTTTCATGGTAAGGGAGAACCAACATATTTTTATTTGAATAATGCAATAGTAATTATGAAAGAAAATTATTACCAAGAAAAAATGAATAATCTCTTAGATGATACTGAAACCTATTCTAAACTTAGGAAAAATCCCCTAGAAACCGTTAACAGCAATTTCAATAAAACAATAAAACTTCTACTGAAAGGCAAAGATGAATTAGTCAAACATTTACTTCCACTAATCCATCTTTGCCTTACATGTATGGACTAATAAAAACACACAAACCAGGGAATCCAGTCAGACCAATTATTAGCTCCATAGGGTCAGTTTCATATAAATTATCCAAATGGCTTGTTGATATTTTGAGCCCTATTGTTGGCAAAATTTCTAATTTTAATGTTAAAAACAACATAGACTTGGTTGATAAATTAAGCTCCTTGACTGACCTAAATGATTTTAACATGGTTAGTTTTGATGTTACTTCCTTGTTTACGAAAGTTCCTGTTGATGATTTAATAAGTTTCTTATCTGAAGAACTCTTTAACTATGATTTACCATTGCCAGTTCCTACTATCATTAAACTTATTAAACTTTGCATTGTTGATGCAAAATTTGTATTTAATGATAAATTTTACACTCAGAAGTTTGGTATGGCAATGGGAAATCCTCTTTCACCTGTTCTTAGTAACCTATACATGGAATTTTTTGAAACAAGGTTACTTAACACAATCCTCCCTAATTGAGCTAAATGGTTCAGATATGTTGATGATATTTTGTGTCTTATGCCCAAAAATGTAGATATACACCATTTCCTTGGAAAATTAAATAGCTTAGCCCATTCAATAAACTTTACTGTTGAGTTTGAAGAAAATAACTCATTGCCTTTTCTAGATGTTTTAATTATTAAGGGTAATAATGAATTCAAATTTAAAATTTACAGAAAACCTACTAATAACTGTTCCTATGTCCACTATTATTCCTCGCATCAAGATAGAGTCAAACTGTCTGTTTTCTCATCAATGTTTCTGAGAGCTTTACGAATCTGTAGTCCTGAGTTCATAGATGAGGAAATATCCAAAATTTATGAAATAGGTAATGATTTAAAATACCCAAGAAATGTAATTGATAAATCTTTTAAAGTTGCCAGAAATACTTTTTACAATCCAAAAAGGGACAACCAGCCTTATTCAAATAAAAATATGTTGGTTCTCCCTTACCATGAAAACTTGGTTGATATGCCTTCTCTTCTTAAGACTTTTAATATTAAAGTTGTATTAAAAAATCTCGATACAGTAAAAAAACTTTTGATAAAGAATTCCCCCCAAAATGCTGATGGATGTGTCTATAAGATTCATTGTAAAATTTGCGATAAAGTTTATTACGGTCAAACTGGTAAAAATCTCGAACTAAGATTAAAACAACATAAATATAGCATTAGAACTGGACAAGATTCCAATGCTCTATTTATTCATGTAAGAGATTTTAACCATCCAATTGATTTTCAAAAAGTTGAGAAAGTAGTATCAAGCAAGTCCATGGTCGACAGGAATATAATTGAATCTTGTTTCATAAAAAGCAGTTTTGACAATAATATGAATATTTCCTTTGGTTTATATAAATTAGATCCATTTATAATTAATAGAATTTGGGAAGAATTTAATAATACACTGGACAAATAATCTTTAAAATTTCTTATTTCTTGGGTAGAATAGTTTGTAGGGTGAGTTGTGCCAAGGACCTTTCCAAGTTGGCTCGCCGCGCGTCACGTGTTTAAACCGTTGTGGGATCTGATAGTGAGGTGCCGACCAGACCCCTTATATAGCTTCCTTGGATGCTTTACTTTCATAGTTCCTTGATAATGTGAGTAGTCACGAAAGCGCTTGGAATTTCTCTATTCTTTCAGAGTGGTTGTTTTGCATATATATATATATATATATATATATATATATATATATATATATATATATATATATATATATATATATATATATATATATATATATATATAAATATATATATAACATATGTCCATATGGTTTAGAAAGACACGTAAGCAAACACTATAACATATTTATTAGAAAACGTTTCGGTCCTGGAACCTTGATCACTTCTAACATACAGAGGTAGAAAGACATTATATATATAGGCGGAGAGTGAGATGTGACGCACGTGACCTGAGGAATGTCATAAGAACATAAGAATGGAGGAACACTGTAGAAGGCCTACTGGCCCATGCGAGGCGAGGGTAGACGATGAAATCACGTGACTCCTGTGTTGTTGGGTTGGTGCTGCTTAAGTATCATGTATGCCAATGTTTTTGAAATTTTGTAGTTTCCAGTGTTGCGTTCTATAGTGTCGGTGACGGTGATTAGTGAGGCTTCTAAGCACCGAGGGCGTCTGAGGTCTGGTTCGGTGAGAACGAGTTGTGCCTCGTTCCAGTTCATCAAATGCCCCGTGGAGTCTCTGTGGAGGACACAGGCGTACCTTACATCGTCTCTGTTAGAGGCATTTCGATGCTCATTCAGGCGGACTGCAAGATCTCTGCCTGTCTCGCCTACATATTTCTTGGGACAGAACCCACAGGGGATAGTGTAGACGCCTGCTGTAGAAGTTAGAGGTGTGGGGCTGCGTTTAGTAGTGAGGTCTTTGATAGAGGATGTGTTAATGGTGGAAACGTCCTCTATCAAAGACCGCATGGGCCAGTAGGCCTTCTACAGTGTTCCTCCATTCTTATGTTCTTATGACATTCCTCAGGTCACGTGCGTCACATCTCACTCTCCGCCTATATATATGTCTTTCTTCCTCTGTATGTTAGAAGTGATCAAGGTTCCAGGACCGAAACGTTTTCTAATAAATATGTTATAGTGTTTGCTTACGTGTCTTTCTAAACCAACTTGTCGGTATTTATTACCAAGGTTTATACCATATGTCCATATATATATATATATATATATATATATATATATATATATATATATATATATATATATATATATTATATATATATATATATATATATATTGCAAGTGGCACCGCCACTTGCAAAAAATTAGGGCAAAACCGGCGGAAGTAACCGGCCATCCCTAGGAACCTCTGTACACCTTTCTTGTCTTGCGGAGCGGGAAATTCTACAATAGCAAGAATCTTCACATTGACGGAGGCAACTGTGCCTTGTCCTATATTAAATCCCAGATATTTTATCCGGGCCTGACCAAACTCACTCTTGGCAAGGTTGACGGTGAAATGGTGTTCATCTAGCCTTTTCAAGAGCGCTTCCAGCCGAGTCAGGTGTTGAGGCCATTCATCGTTGAATACTACTAGATTTAGGTAGGCATCCGTTCCTTCCAAGTCGTAGGTCAGCCGATTCATAAGCCTCTGGAACGTCGAGGCGGCATTGCAGAGCCCAAGGGCATCACCCTGTAGTTAAACAGGCCTCCAGGCACAGTGAAAGAAGAAATCTGAGATCGGGGCGATAACGGCACCTGATAATAACCATGCAGGAGGTCCAAACGACTGACATACTTTGAACTGCAGACACTGTATACTAGGTCGTCAACCCTAGGAAGGGGGAACCCGTCAGCCACCATTAGGGAATTTACTCTCCGATAGTCTGTACACATTCTAAATGAACCCTCTGACTTAGGTACAAGGATACATGGTGAAGCACAAGGGCTTTTGCTATGTTCAATCAAACCATGATTGAACAGGAAACTTATTTCCTCCTGCAGAGCTTTATTTTTTACTGGGCTGACTCTATACAGAGCTTGTTTAACCGGAGCAGCTCCTTGCACGTCCACATCGTGGATCCCCATGGTGCACTGTCGGGGGATATCTCCAAAGAGACTTCTGTAGGTGTAAATCAAGTCTCGGATTTCACTTGCTCTTTCCTTTTCTAAGTTACCGAGATAATCATCTAAGGTTTCCATTATTTCCGAGTTCTTCAGTCTTATCTCTACTCCACCGGAACGATCTTCCTTACTTGGGTTGCCTTCTTGTGTCCTCACCGCACCCACAGGGACAAGCCCTTTGTAGTATTTCTTTTAGCTGATTTATTGTAAGTTCGAGTAGACTTTCTACTTCGTGGCGTTTTTACCAAAAAATTTTTCGTACTTTGAGAAGGGAACATTTTCACAAAATAACTCCCTGGCTTAAGAAATTATCACTTAAAGTTCTAAACTTGAACAGGTCGTAACTCGAAAAACGAGGGTTACAGTATTTAACTCTCCCCCGACTTCACTTCAGAAAAAACCTTAAGCGGTTCAGGAGTTTCTACAACAAAATTCTCTATCCAAGGAGAATAAGGTGGAGTATGGAGGGTAGCTCATCAATCCACTGAGTCGGCAGAGAGTGCGAACTGAATTAACACGTTAATCCCTACATGACATAAACCCCCCAAAGGGGGGGGGAAGAGTAGACTAAACACCCCCAAGGACATACCTTGTTTCAACTTTGCCAGCTGTTACCTACCTACCCTACCAAACCAAAAAATAAAAAATTATATACACATCTACCCGGGTATTTTCTAAATCAGAAAATTATAAATAGGAAATCTTTAACAGCTAATATTTAAGAAAACCCGGTATAATTTAAGAGGATAATCTAAAAATTAAATTTTTATTAACCCTTTGGGCATAAATTCCCCTTTTCCTTTTATTGTAGTGGTTGCTTCTTTTTCCCAAGCTTGATTTTGTGTTGCTTGTTTTTCTTCCCCTGCTTGTTGTAGTGGGTTTCTTGCTTTTTCGTAATGATTACATTGTAGGGGTTGCTTGCTTGTCCCCCCTGCTATCTTTAGTGGTTGCTTGCTTGTCCCCCCCTGCTGATATTTTATGGTTGCTTTCTTGTTCCCCTTGCTTGTTTTGTAGTGGTTGCTTTCTTGCCCCCCTGCTGATATTGAGTGGTTGCTTCTTGTTCCATTTCTTGTTTTGTAGTGGTTTCTTGCTTTTTCACTCTGCTTGTTTGTAGTGTTTGCTTGCTTGTCCCCCTGCTTGATTGTTGTGGTTGCTTGCTTTTTTCCCCTGCTTTTTTTCCCCGTGGATGTTGTTTTTACCCCTGCTTATATTGAGTGGTTGTTTTCTGATTTCCAAAAGCTTGCATCTAGTGGTTTCTTGTTTATTCCCCCCTGCTTATACTGTAGATGTTCTTGCTTGTTCCCGCTTGTATGTAGTGGTTGCTTGCCTTGTTCTCCATGATTTTTTTGTAGTGGGTTGCTTGCTTGCTCCAATGCTTGATTGTAGTGGTTGTTAATTTGACACTCTTGTAGGGGAGTGGTTTAAACTTGTTCCCACTGCTTGTATTTATTTTTTTGCTTGCTGTTCCCTGTTGTATTAAAATGGTTGCTTTTTTGTTTTCCCCCTGCTTGTATTTATGGTTTGGGTTTCTTCTTACTCTGCTTGTATTTTAGTGGGTTGCTTTTAATTGTCCTCATGTTTGATTGTATTTGGGTTCTTTTTTGTTCACACTGCTTGTATTTTTTGTGGTTGCTTTTTTGTTCCCATGCTTTTTTTGTAGTGGTTGCTTTCTTTTTCCCCCGTTTTATTGTGTGGTTTTCTTGTTGCAACCCCCGAATTGGGGGCAATGTTTTAAAAGTATATATATATTTATATATATATTATTATTTAATATAATATATATATATATAATATTATATTTTTATATATTTTGTATATATATAATATAAATTTTATAATTATATATAAAATATTATATATATATATATATATTATTAAATATATATATTTAAAATAATAACCTTTTCTTTTAATTTTATACTTGTAATTGCTTAATGCTAAATCGTAAAAGTATTGCTTTATATTGTTATTTGATTGCTTCCCTTTTGGGTTTGGTAGGTGAACATTTATGGGTCAGTTTTAAGTTTGATTGTCAAAATACTGTAAAACGCTCTTTGCCGTTTCACGCCCGGGGTTTTTGCGGGCACGATCAAAGAGCTATCACTAATTGGGGGGGGGGGGGGGGTGTCATCACCTCCCTGAAATTTTTCAATCTGGTCTAGACTCTCTTGGTGGTTAGACAGATTGTCCGTCTCATTATTCTTTTTAGTTCTGTAGATCTCTGTTCACAGAACATTGTATAGACTTAGTGATTTTCGACGTTGTACTGAGGTTGTGTGTCGCATAGACACTCTACACAACTCAGGTCCTGAGCTGTAGCTTCTGACCTAACTTGTACTGGTATCTGTGTATTATCACAGTTGGGGATTTTCTTATGCTGAACTTAGATTCAGTATTATGGGAGTTTTGTGACTTTTGTGGAGGATCTGCTGAAGGTCCCTACTAGCTGTCGTTATATTGTCTCCTTGTTCCTGATTCTGTGTAGCAGTTGCTTGTTATATTGCTATTGGGCTTAGCATTCTTTTTATTGTTCAAGCAGACTGTTCTGACTGCCAGTTGGTCAAGAAGTTAGTTTACTTGAGGACTTTGTCAGTCACTTGTTCAAGTCTAGTCGAGTCGTGAGACATAGTGAACTACTTTGAGCACTTACACATATACACACAAACTTGCTTGTACATATTTGTAATATCTTATTAAATGTTAATGTACCAGACGGTACTTAAGAATTATAAATGTGATATGTGCTTTCAGCACAATACTATTGTATACGAAAGAAGTGATTATTATTAATTTGTTTGAATTGATTAATATAATTTAATTTGATATACCTCTAGAGTCTAGACCATACTTAATAAAAAGTCATTCACTGCCTGACCACGGTAGAGTGCGGTTGTGCTCTGCACCCCTCTGCTGTTTTCAGGCGAGCTACCTTGTATCAACATGGTGCTGAGTGTGAGGAGGCGCGTAAATACCATTGGTATTGAGCTGCTTCGTGGGGCAATTTCACCCTCTTCAGCGCAGGTATTACTCCCAACAATCATTAGGGAGATCTATGGAATCCAGGACGATGAGGTGTATGATATAGCCCTGAATGGAGCTTATAGAATCTTCGTCAAACTGAATTCTACGTCCGTGTACGAGTCTTTGGTGACGAGATTCCAAGACGTGAGTCTTGACGCTACTCCAGCTGTGAAGGTGCATTTGATCGACGTATCTCGCCACTTTACGTGGATTAAGATTCGTAATGTCCATTTTGAGGCAGATGAGGCTGACATCAGGAGTGTTTTTGAGGCATATGGAACCGTACATCTGGCACAACAGGGCAAGTGGACGGCAGGTGCTTACATGGGCCGTCTGGAGGGAACCTTTTCCCTGAAGATGACTCTGAGACATCCCATACCGTCTTAAGTCGTGTTGGAGGACTTCAGGACGCAAGTTATGGTATCATATGCCGGACAGAGACGTACGTGCAGAATATGCAGGGCGTACGACCATATGGCGGCAGCGTGTGTGAAGCTGAGGAGGGCGCCTGCACAAACTGGTGAAGCACCAGTTACCAGCGTGATAGCTGTTGAGAGCCCCACGCGAAAGCAAGGGCTTGGGCGCTTGTGGAGTGAAGAGGTGGAGGATTCCAAAGAGGAGACTGGCATGTGTGAGGTAAGCTGTGATGTAAAAGGATCTGTTACTAGGCAAGGGAAAAGTACATAAGTTCAAGTGCAGGAGGAGGTGCAGGCTCTAGAGGAAGAGCTTCAGGAAGTGTTAAGAACATTGACACCGCCTGCAGAGGATGTTGTTCCTGAGCTGGTGAGAGGCACGGCGTTGCCTGTAGAGGAATGTAATGATAAAAACCATAGCAGGGTTGACGGGCCAACTAGTAAGAGTGAGTTGTCGCCGTGTGCTGTGGAACGAGGCGTGGTGGAGGTTGAGGTACATCGTGAGGGAACCTCAGAAGATAACATGGATGTAGAGGGCATCACGAGGAAGAGAGCGGCGGCGTCAGACTCAGATGATGTCCTGACGCCGGCGCAGAGGTCTGGGAGGAAGGAAGAGCACTGTCGAAGTAGTCGCGATAAGAGGCATCGCAAAAAAGCGGGGGGGGGGGGGTTGATGGCGTGAAGCCTTGTGCTGGCTCTGGGGCAGGAGGCCCTGGGATGAATGAAGAGAGGAGGAAGGGTTGGAACTTTTAAAGAGGCCTTAGGTGTATGACTGTGAACGTAAATGGACTGTGTAATAGTGTGAAGAGGGAATGTTTCGATGTTTTTGTCTGTATAAAATATAGGGTGGATGTAGTTTTCCTTCATGAACACAATTTCAGGAGGGGAAGTTGTGTCGAGGTGGAGGGGTTCGGTCATGACTCTGCGCATCTGCATGTCTGAAGGGGTGTGGTTGTGGGTATAGTTGATCAGGGAGGCGTGCCGTTATGTAAAAGTACGCACGCAATCGACAGAAAAAAGACAACACAAAACACAACAAGCCCGATGGCGCATCCTATATCTAGCGCCTCGCCCCCCGATATGAAGAGTATTAGCACGTGGATGGGTGGATGGATGGGGCAGTAGGGTATCCTTTGTCAAGTGTGTGTGCACCAGCAGAAATCGATTTGTGTGAGGGTAAAAAGGGATTATGTATGTGACTAGAATGAAACTAGTTTTTTCTTAGTGGTTTACTTGCAGTGTCCTTCGTTGGTGGGACTGGAACTGCGTTATTAGGAGGGTCGCGAGACCGTGGAAACCCAAAAGGGGCGGGGCAGTGTCGGCGCCTTTGCGAAGATCTTTGGAGGGATATTCAGTTGCGGGAATGTAGTTGGAGGATGGTGAGGGGGGTTGAGCACACTTTTGTAAGACTGGCTAACGCTGCCTAGGTTGGATTGGCTTGTTATATACCTCAAAGGGGTTGGGTTGACCCATTTTTCCTGTTACAATAGAGTAGCTTTTCGGATCATCGAGCGGTTAGTAGCATGAGGTATGGCGTGGGTGGGATTCACTAGCAGGTATATCTAGGGGTTATTGGAAGTAATACAAGTGTGTGTGGGAGGGTTACATGCAGAGATAAAAAAAGGGGTAGATGATGTGTTGATGTGGTGCGGATGGTGTGGCTAAAGAACGGATTAAGCAAAATTATGTTGTAAAAGGAAGGGAAACGTATCATTCTTTAAAAATATGGTTGCCAACTATTTTGGAGGATATTACTGGGTTGTTATGCGAGGGGGGCGGTGGCGGGCAACTGAATCAATGGATGATATTATGGCCTAAATAAAAGGAGACTGCGTGAGGCGTACAGGATCTGAGGGTTACCCAAGCGGTGTGGGTTACAGGGGGGGTGGGGGTGTTTATGGGGCGATTAGACCTTCTATCGAGTGCATATTGTGTAGGCAGAAACAAAGACAGCAGGCAATGACTGTTCCATGGTTGGAGGTTCATGAGTCGATAGGAGGGTACAGGGAGGGGCAGGTCATACAAGCTACGGAAGGAATGGGGGCGTTTCCTGATAAGTGGTATGAGAAGTACTGGCAACGAGAAGGGGTAGAGGATGGGGTTTTAGAACAGGTGTGTGGGAGTGTGGTATGTCAGTTGTGTAACAGTGATAGGGAAGCACTGGGTGGGGAAATAACTGAGGGGGAAATTTGGAGGGCTTTAAGTGGAATGCAAAAGGGCAAAACACCGGGAATTGATGGACTCCCGGCAGAGTTTTATCAGCAGCATTGGGAATTAATGAGGCATTTTTTGGTTAGGTTATTAAATTGCATGAAGGAGAGAGGTGAGCTGGGTGAGAAGCAGGCAACGGCTGTCGTTGCATTGGTACCGAAGGGTAAGGGGCAGCATACGCTTCGGGATTACCGGGCGATCTCGTTGTTATGCGCAGATTATAAATTGTTTGCGAAGATTTTGGGAAATCGGGTCAAGTGTGTGGTGGGGCGGGTAGTATCAAAAACTCAGTTTGGTTTGCCAGGGAGGTCTATGGTGGAGGGGCATGGGTTACTTAGGATTTCGTGGAGGCAAAAGGGGGGGAGAGAGGGAGGTTTGGTGGCGCTCGATTGGCAAGGGGCATACGATAGCGTGGATCGGAAAGCATTGAATGCCATCCTCAGGGGTCAGGGGTTTGGGGAAGAAATAGTGGGTTGGGTTGAGGCGTTGTATGGAGGTGCAATGGCGAGGGTACAGATTAATGGTCGATTGGGTTGGAAGATTGTAATGGGTAGGGGACTTAGGCAGGGGTGTCCTATGTCACAATTATTGTTTGTGTGCATACAGGACCCCTTTTATAGATTGGTGGAGCAGTGTATGTGTCACATAGAGGGACCAGGGTGTGAGGTTGCGAGGGTTTGGCCAGTTTTAATTGGGTATGTGGATGATACAACTGTTCTGATCAGGGAGGGGATGTCAATGGACACATTAGACGGGGTAGTACAAATGTTCGCAGGGGCAACTGGTATGAGGGCAAATTCAGATAAATCCATTGTCATGGGGTTAGGAGCTTGGGCGGGTAGGGTTGATTGGGGTAGTGCAGTTGTGAGGAGGCAGGTGAATTCGCTAAAAATTTGCGGGCTTATTTATGCAGACGACCTAACTGTGGCACGCATGGAAAACTCGATTAGGATGGTAGAAAGAATTCAGGGACGCTTGGGTGCATTGCGACCTTATCATTTGACCCTTGTGCAGCGTGCCATTGTTACTAATATCTTACTGTATAGCAAAGTATGGCACATGGCAGCCGTGTTCCCATTAACTGGGCCAGCAATAACGAACGTACTTAGGAAGGTTTTTAAATTCTTTTGGGGTTCGAGCTGTGATTGGATTAAAAGGGATGTGGTAATGTTACCTGTAAGTCAGGGGGGGTTGAGATTGCTGGACTTAAAGCGGAGGGTCAAATGTGTCTTCATTAAAAGGGAGGTGATAAGGGAAAGTGTGGGTGGGGGGGGGTTGGCCAGGATCCATAACAGATTGCAACGGATGTATACAGGAGTTGAGTTGCATGAGTGTGAAACTGTTTGAGGGCTCTGGCATGGGATCGAGAGCCAGCAAAGGTTAAAATAGGTAGGTTGTGTAGATTGTTAGCTGGGAGGGTTGTAGCACCTGTAGAGGGAATTTTCCCCATGTATGCATAGGGAAGTATATGGAATAGGTTGAGTAGGATGAGGCTGCAACCTCGTGTTCGGGATGTAATGCATCGTTTTCTGCACGGCATTTTACCGTCGGGTGTGGTTCTATGTGTGGGATATGTGGTGGGGAGGAGTCGGCTTTTTATGTAGTATATTTTTGTGATGGACTGAAGAGTGTCAAGGGGTGGTTAAATAGGGTGATAAATAGGATAGGAGGTCAAGGAATTTCTGTATTGAGAGCATTAAGTCTCGACGTGTGGGGTTGGGAGGAAAGTGTAATCAGAGCTGTGGGATACATTATGGTAGATTATATCTATATAGTGTGGGGATTGCGGGGGAAACAGGTTACTGAGGTGAAGAGGAGGGTGTTAGCGGTAACGTTCTATAAAACGGTATGTAGAAATAAGGAAATTTATGGGAGGAGGTTGATGAGGGATTTTTCGGAGGGATATAGGCAACTTACGTTACGTGTTTTATTAGACTTGTAATATACGAGGGAGGGGAGGGTACGATTGGAAAGTGTTGCTGGGTTAGGGAAGTCATGGGTGAAAACAGGGTCGCCTCCCTGGTAATTGGATTACAACAAATGTTTGAGTGAGTGTTTGGATGATTGATGCATGAGTGAATAATTGTGGACCACGGGTGCTAGCACCTGTGACAGGCCAATTTTTTTGTGTGACATGGACTATACCACTATTCATGTTTCCTTCACAAGGTTGTAGTTGAAGATGATAAGGATTCAAGGGGGGGTGGTTTTGCCTACATCAACTGTGGCAGAGCGAGGGTAGGGCAGCATATGGATTGGAAGTGATGACAGTTTTACTTTCCCCATGGTTAGTCTATGTGTAGAAAATACCCAAATTTTGAATGTACGAGGTGGGACTACATGCAAGTTGGACTTGTAACTATGATAATTACTCTCTAACGCCTGATACGTGAGCTGAATTAATCAACGGGATCCATTCAAATTAGATTTATTATTATGTTGTTATCTATGTACATAGCAGTTCCTTAGTCTAAGTACTTATTTATTTATGTACATAGAAGTCCTTAAGTCATATTATTATGTTATCTATGTACAACAGTCTTATCATATTATTATGTTTTATCTATGCACATAGCATCTTAAGCATTATTATTAATGGTTATCTATGTACATAGCAGTCTTAAGCCGTCTAATAGTTTTGTTATCTATGTAAATAGCAGTCTTAAGTCATATTAATTTATGTTAGTTATCGATGTACTTATCAGTCTTAAGTCAAAGTATTATGTTATCTATTACCAGCAGTCTTAATTCATATTATTATGTTATCTATGTACATAGCATCTTAAGACATATTATTATGTTGTTATCTAAGTCTACATACATCTTACGTCATAATATTATGTTATCTATGTACAAACAGTCTTAAGTCATAATATTCTGTTATCTATTTACATAGCAGTCTTTAAGTTCATAATATTATGTTGTTATCTATGTACATAGCAGTCTTAAGTCCATATTATTAAGTTGTTATCTATGTACATAGCATCTTAAGTCATATCATTATGGTGTTATCTATTACATAGAGTCTTAAGTCATATTATTATGTTGTTATCTATGGAAATAGCAGTCATAAGGTCATATATTATGTTGTTATCTATGTACATAGCATTCTTAAGTCATCTTATTTATGTTGTTATCTATGTACATACAGTCTTAAGTCATAAAATGGTTAGGTGTGTTTAGGGCATTTGTCACAAAAATTTTGTTATTGTTTTTAATCTGTGTAAGGGAAGTATGTGAATTTTTTGCATGCAGCCGCTACAAGCTGCGGTTTATACTTTATAACCTTTGTAAATTCTGTAATGTTTTTCATAATATACAGTTTATTTATATACTAGTTGCATGCATAGGGTTTTACATCTAAGACTGCACATAAGTTGCCTTCTGGAGTTGAACAATTCATTGGTGCAACCTTCTTAGAAAATAAGGTTTTGGGTACCATTTCCACCAGTTGAATTCATTGTGTTTAAGTAATGACATGTATCCCATTTAATTGTTATTAATATTTTGTGACTAAGATTTACTGCATCACTCATGATAGTGTAATTCCTATGTATCCCTTGTAATGTTAGTTAAGATGCAATCAGGTTTGTGATGGTTATATTGGCGGGAGGGGGGGGGGTGAAATGTGTCAAAAGTTTTCAGCCTTCCACAGGTATATAACTCTGTATAACTGGGTTATATGGTGTTGATATTAGGGTGTCAGAACACTTATGTCATGTTGTAATCATTTTTTGTAAAGGGTGATTAGGAATTTGTGATTTAACGACATTTTGTTACCTTTAATATAATTTCCACCTTGTATTGTATTGCTTTAAATAAAATTACATAAAAAAATATGAAATTTTAATTTCTCTAGTTAGTAGCCTACCAGTTTAACCGAAGCACTATAGACTCATATACTGTATTCTAATGGATATTGGACAAGGATAGTGACTAATTTACGAAAACCAGTAACATGCAGATGCTTAGAAGGGCAGTCCTTTCTAGATCACATGGAGATCTTCTAAGACTTTTAGAATCGCATTTTTGTAACAAGGGGGGCCGCCCGGGGAGGCTCTGTTCCAAGGTGTTGAGAAATTGTCTATTTGACTACTAGTAACTTGAGGTCAAACATTTTGGTACTTTCCTACCAAGACTTTGAGTTTAGTCTTGTACAACATACCAGGGGTGTATGTATTTGACGAGCCTTTTCCAAAGGGAAAGGGGAAATACTTTTATGAGCTCTACCAAAAAAAAACCAACACTAAAATTCCTATTGGGTTTATTTTTCCCTAATCACCTCTCGATACAATTTTTTCGTGATGTATCCGAATGAAACGTTAATTATACTCTGATTTTGTCTGAGTTAAGTACATTAAAACTTCAGCGTTTTGGGCGAGTGCCAAATATCTCCGGTGAATATAACGGGAAAAAAACCGCAAAACGCATCTTTAATTAAAATATATTTTCCTGCTCAACAGAGATGTCAAATTATTTTCAGATTCAGAAAGCCATTCACAATTAGAGTAAACCCTTTTTTGGAAGTAGAAGAAAAAACAACAAGGGCAAAGGTCGACCTAGTACAGCTATTCCGCTCCTCCTTCCCTCACTGACACATCATACGGTATACTGGAAAAAATAACTTGCCTCACCTAGACTGTGTATGCTACACCATTACATCCTGACCAGATCTAACTCTCTAGAGACGGCGGGACGAATGCCCCACCAAACCGCCCCGACCATTTTAATTCCTTACTCCTCCATTCCCCCAGGGTCCATCCTCGGAACAGTTTAGGGGTTTTAAAAACGCCCATTATTTTTCGACTGCACAAAAAGGCCAGGGAAATTGAACAAAAAATTTTTCCAGAGAAAAAATTTCGTCTTGGGAAACAACAACTGATAATCACGGGACACTTTTTAATGTCAAAAAGCGCATCCGGTTCCTAATTTTTTGAGAGTGATTTTAACACCATTTTGTTTTTGAGAACCAGGCATGTGCATAACGGCCACTTTAACACTGGCTCCTTGTTGCACACACTTTGCAAAAAGAGCTCAGATTTTAAAACTCTCTTTACCATTTCCCAAAGACATTAGTTTTGACCTGTAAAGCAAACTTTTCTAGAGACGTACAATTGTTATCTTAAGTTATCAAAACGCATTTCGACTTACACGGCGACAAGATCAAACTTGGTAGATTTTGCTCAGAGAATTTTTATTATTATTAAATAAAAAAAAACGCTAAGCCAAAAGGGGCATACAGCATTGCTCGTGAGAAAAAAATTTCATTTGAGAATGGTGTAGGGGTTTTCCAAGTGTAAAAACACGACAGCCGTTTCAATTGTTCTAAAAAGAAATTTTCTGTTGTCTCTACATCAAAATTCGATCGATCAAACTACCATGGATATTCTGGAACTGCGCATTAGAGACAAATTTCATTTTCTCACAAATTTTATGTACTAAAACACAGAAAACAAGGAACTAAAAATTTTCCCAAAAATTTGGGAACCTAAATCACTGCTCATTGCCGGGCCTGATTACCTGGGACTGTAAATTCTCGACCTTTTTAAACCCGGAAAACTCAAATCCTAATCGTCCTGTGGGAGACAGAAATCTATCGAGAAGAAGAAAGTTTAAAAGTACCCCATGTAACAGAAAAGGACAGTAAGATATTCTATAATTGGAAAGAGTCAGAAACAGCGAAAGGGTGGGGCCCCCACTCAAGCGTATCCCTTCCGAAAACAAGGCAAAACCAAAATCCAGAAAAACCTCTGATCCTACTGTTTTAGATAAAATTACTCAGGATAGAGACACGTCGAAAATGTATCGACGAAAAGATTCGTTCAGCGATGATCCATACTTTTCGAGAGGGAAAGTAGGATTACGAATCACATCAACTGAGATATTTCCAGAGCACTGGCATTTCTCACGTTATTTAAAAGAAAGTGCTGCCCTAACGATGATTCCTATTGCAAGATAGATTATTGTTTAGAACCTATGTTTTGGGGTGTTTAAATGTACCCTTTTCAAAAGCTATATTGAAACAAGCTATTAACGTTAATTTCAGTGGGGATATCCCCGTGGGGGGGATTTCCTATCAGGTCAGTGGATATTTGATAGGAACGAATCCTTCATGCGGAAGTAAAAACCACTTGTGTGAAATAACACGATGATAATTTTTTGCCATTGAACTTGTAAATAACCTATTTTTTTCCTCTCAGCACTTTTACAAGCTCTTTTCACACACTATTGGGCCGTGGGGACCTGCTGGCATAGCTCCTGATTATTGGTTTTTGTGCAGTTTACCTTTTCCCCACTTGGATTCAAAAGGGCGGAATGTACAGGACGGGAAAAATACGTCTGCATTGACTGGTTCGTGTACCTTAAGGGCCACGAAACCCTTCCCCCTGGCAAAACAGGATACATAGGGTATTCCAATGAGAATTTGATGGCTTTCCCTTTTAAATTTTGACACAATCTCGTGAAATTGCTCCGGCTTCTACACAAGAATTGCCGACATTACCGGGAACAACGGGAGGGGAAATTCAGCATGGAGTTTTTTTAACATGACGTCTCAAAGTACTTCACAGGGGGAAGGGTATAAATGTACCCTTCGGGGCAAACGGCTATACTACAGGAGTTTTTCAGCATTTATGGGACAGGCTTTCCCGCAACCAGGGAGTTGGAGGGAGGGACCGTATGAAGGCTCCGGAGGGGGCTTACACCCTCAAAATGTTTTTAACAAGGCCTATACCATCCTATGTTAGATACCGGGATAAACACATTTTTGTGTCAATGCTGTCAAGGAAAAAAGTCCCTTTAAAGTACTCTATACACATGGCGCCCAGGGCCAGGGGGCGGGTCCTCGAGTTCTGGGGGCTCCCCTTTATAGAGCAGCCCGGGATTGGTCCTGGCTCGGTCTTCGGGGGGGACAGGCTACTCTGGACAGGGGGTCGAAAGGAGGGGCACGGGGCAGACTGTGTCACCTTCCGGGCTCGGGGAGACGAATTTGACATCTGAGGATCTTTAGTCCCGGAAGTTTCGACCCAGGAGGTTTATTGTGATTGGAAAGGATTTTCTGGTTGGGAGGAGCCCTGTGCAGAAGTGTCCTCAGTTATGTGAACCGGGAGCCCCGGGGGAAAAACAAAAAATTCGGAGGAGGCCTGAGTAAGACTGGATGGAGCGTGTGGTGTCGCGGAAGTACAGGAGGATTCGCCTTGGTGATATGGTGTAAGCGAATTTTAGGAAAGAATGCTGGACAGAGATAAAAGGGGTCATTACCCCGGGCAGAGGCGGGGAAGAACAGGGCCAGCGGTGGTGGAGCCACATTCATAGTGTAAGGCATGACTGAGTTGCACAGTAGGAGAGGGAGGGGGAGTGAATGCACAGGAAAAATCGAGTGACAAGGGTACACGTAATGTGAAAAGTGCAGTGAGTAAATCCCAGCGCATAGGGAAAGCCGCCCCTTCAAATAAATTTCGGGTGTGTCACACTTAATGTTAATAGCCTTAAGACAGAGGTCAAGAAATTTTGGGTTTAGAGTGGTTTTTACGGCGGTTTGATGTTGACATTTGTTTTTTGCAAGAGCATAATCACAGGGCTGGATGTGAGTTAGGTGAAAGGATATCGGATGTAAAGTTACAATGGTTTGCAATTGAAAGGTGGGGTGGCAGTGGCGGTAAAGGAGACCAGCCCCTTGCGCGTCATGGGTTGGGAAGAGGGGGGTGGGAGGATCGTGAGGTGGATTGGGTCTGGGTGAGAGTCAGGCTAGTTTCATAGGTGTTTACATGCCTGCAACTAGTAATATCAAGGTAAAAAGTAGATTTTGTTAGGGAGGTATTGCTGTATCACTTGAGAGGTTTGCCTCTATAACAGTAATAGGTGATTGAATTGGGGTAGTACAGAGTAGTAATGTCCGAAACGAAGGGGGGTTGTGTTTTTATTTTTCTGAGGGATGTATGCGAGATATTGGGGGGGGGGTTGATGTGGTAGGGGGGGGGGATACCAAGTGGAGCACACATTCGTCCGTAGGGATAAAGGCGCGATTGGACAGAATCTATATTAAGCAGGGTAAGATGTTGTGAGGATGCAAACCGTCCCATGTGGGGTTTTCTGATCACAGGCGTAATAGGCAGATCTGATGTGGGGTGGAGTAGTGCGTATTTATTCTGGGGACTGGAAATTAAATGTAAGGGTTCTTAGGAGAGGAGGGAGGGGCCTTTTTTCATGATTGGTGGTTGCATTTTTGGGAGGCTAGGGGTGGGGGATAGATCTGTTAGGTTGGTGGGAAATGCAGGCAAACTGAGATAGGATTTTTTTAAGGGTTAGGGGAAAGAAGAGGGGGTGGCATTTTGGGTTGAAAAAATATTGAGGGACAGTTTCAAATTGATGGGCCGAGGTTTGGTAGGAGGGATGACATGGCTATCTTCGGAGTAGAATAGCTGAATTACACAATGAAAGGTTTGATGCAATCGGGGTTAGGTGGGGTTAGGGGATGTATTGTGGGGTGATAAGCCGTCCGGTTTGTTTTAAAGTAAATTTTTTGAGATCGACAGACGGTAACCACCATTCTACAATTTGGGGACAAGCACTGGGGTGGGGGGGTATCCAGAGGGTCGGTCCTATCCAACACGGAAAATATGAGTCTCTATGCTGATAGTTGGTTTAGGGAGAAATGGAGTAGGAGGGAGGTGGTTCCTGGGAGGGAATTTTTGGAAGGGGGGTCCATAGTTTTTTTAAGTGAGCAGGATAGAGTGGGGTTGGAGGGTGGCATAATTTAGGTTGAGGTGGAAGAGGCAGTTTTAGATGAGTACCGGGAAAACACCGGGGATAAAACGAAATACCAAATGATTTTTATAGAGCAATTGGGGGTGTATTTGGCAATGCCCTTTGTTAGGGTATTGGATCAAATGTTAACTAGTGAGAAGTTGGGCAAAATGCAAAGTACTAGTGTTATAGTTTTGTGCCAAAGCAGAGGAAAGAGATTTTGAGTGCTTATCGAGCAATATCTCTGATGTGCACGATTACAAGGTTTTTTGCGAAAATCTTAGGTAATAGACTGAAGAAGGGACATGGGGTCCGGTGATACATGGGGGACAGTTGGAATCCCGGGGAGAGTATGCGGGTAGGTCACGGACGTATTAGTGATTTCCTTGAGGTAGTAGTAAGGGTGATATTCAGGTCTGGATTGGGGAGAAAGCTTATGATTATGTAATAGGGAATTTTTTGATTGAGAGTATGGTGAGAATGGGTTTGGAGGAGAGTGGTGGGTTTGTTGAGAACATTGTTATTCTGATGTATCGATGAGAGTACAGGTAAATGGTAGGGTTGTGGTAGTCCTGGAAGCATTGGGAGGGGTTTTAAGCAGGGTGTCCACTCTCCAATACTCTTTGCATGTAAGCAGAATCCTTTCCTATATTCTGGTTGAGTGGGATGAAGGAAGAGAGAGTTGTGGAGTTTTGTGGAATAATTGTGGATTTATTTAGCTATAAACTGTTTTTACTAATGAAAATAGAAGATTTAAAGTACAGTGGGAGGGTAACTGCGATTTTTGGGACTGCTACTGGATGAGAGTTAATAAGCAGAAATTACGGTTGCTGGAGGTAGGCGCTTGGGTAGGCGGGACGATGGGAGGATTTTGGCTGATAACTGTAGAACAGGCTATAGATTTAGTTGGATTTTTTACTAGCAGATGCACAAAGAGCATAGGGTTAATTCCGGAAATGTAAATGGACAGAGTTTTGAATGGCTTAGAGTCTCGTGGCCAGGACGTAACCTTGGCATCAAAGGCTTGTGGGTGGTGAATACGCTGATTTATAGTAAGGTGTGGGAGTGGCGAAATTTATCCCTTACGAATTCAGGATAATTATGGAATACAAAGGAGAGTTATTAAGTATGTGAGGGGTTTTGTAGTGCGTGGTTGGCAAAGATGTGGTAATGACTGCGGGTAAGACAGGGAGGGTTGGATTGATGGCAATTTAGAAATCTTAGTTTGAAGGCGCTATTGTGAAGCAGAGGTTATTCGGGCAGGGGTATTTTGATAGGGGTCTTCGAGTGGGGAAGGTGATTGTGGGATGTCCGCAAATGGTGGGGGTGCAGGGATTAGTTGAGTTGTTGCAGATATGTTGAGGTTTATGTTAAAGGTTCGCAATGTAAAAAAACTCAGGTAAAACGGTTGGTGGGAGGAGTCGTCGTCAGAATCACTGCAGGGGAAGGCATGTATCCACATATGATTGGCGAATGATATGGTGGAATTTTATAAATTAAGAATAAAGGCAAGAGTGAGAATTAGTATATAGATTCTTATGGGACTTTGGCATCGAATAGGTGCTAATACAAATGGGTTTTTTGTGAAGAGGCATCCATGCTGTTTTTTGTGGGAAGTTGAAACTGCTTTCCATGTACAATATTTTTAGTTCTGCTTTGAGATGGAAAGATTGTTAGATATGGGAGGGGTGCCCAACGAAGGTGGGGAGGGCTATCAGATATGTAATAGTTGATTACTTGTATTCTCTTGGGGATGAGGGAGTGGAGGGAAACATTAAAAAAAGCGTTAGCGGCGTGGTTTTTATAGGACATCGTGCAGGAATAAACAATTATGGGGAAGGTGGGTAACTAGTTTTTCCGGAGGATATCGTGAACTTACTGTTGAACGTCTACTCCGCTTGGTGACGGGTGAGAGGCAAGGGGTTTTGTCTCAGCAGAGGTGTGTCCTCTTGGAGTGATTGGATGCCTGATGAGGAAGATTGACTGGTTTGCAAGGTGTTTGATGTGGGAAAAGTTTTAATTTGCAGGGAGCCGTCGGGGCTCCGGGGATGTATACCTTATGAATTTTGCAAAACCACAGAGTTAAAAAGTTTTAATGTTATGTTTACTGTTTTTCTTTATTGTATATAAGAACAATTTTTATATAGGGGTTATATTCAATGTATATGAGAAGGAATATTGGCTTTAATATATTCGAATCTGATGATAGCTTAACCTGTCAAACGTTTTTTTCTTATTGTATAATTTGAAGGGGTATAATTATGAACAATGCATGAGACCTATATAAGTATCTTATGGGGTTTATATAATACCCTCTCTTTCTGTGTGGAAGGTCATATTAGATATTGAATGTTAAATCGGTAACATTAACTTTGTGGGGTGTAGGAGGTTTGTGAGAACCAATGTCTTAGGTATATTTTCTATTAGTGGATTATTATTTATCTAGCTTCTTTAGTGGACATGTTTATAGGCGTACTATTTCTTGTATAATCCACTTTGTTCTGTACAAGACATGTGCAACATACACGTATGAGAGTAATAGCATGAGTAGATATTATACATACATATATGATTAAATAGTACCTATTCCAATATGATTATAATGAATCCGACTGCTTTTTTTGGAAGTCGGTCTGTTTTTTTCATAGAATTTTGTTATATCAAATGTTTAAAATGTATTTTGTTTTTTGAGTGTGTACTGACATGCTGCACCGTTTTTTTTTTTTTTTTTTTCTGATTTGCTAATTGTCAGCTTGTGTTTTTTTTTATGTTTTGTATCTGTGGCTTTAAATAAAATATAAAAAAAATACTATGAGCATGTCAAAGATTCAACAACCATCCTGTCTCCAGTGTGAGTAGTGGATACAGTTTTTTTTTTTTTTTTTTTTTAACTTACAGAATACACAAATTGTATACAAACATAAAAATGTTGTCCAACATATGGACCATTGTCAAAACTTACAACAATATATAACCTCAACACAACGATACCATTCATGAGCCACTAATCTCATACACACGATAACACTCCCTCAAAACCTGCAAAGTGCAGGATGAGGCACCCTTGCTGCCTCACAATAGGGCACACCCACTTCCCCATAACTTAGTTTGCCACTAAACAAAACACTTTTTCCCCCAAGATATATTGATACATGATATGAAAACGCAGTATAATCGAATCAATAAGTATCATGTTTCTTGTAAGATATTTGTTGCCCAACCATTTGATTATTGCATACCAACTAACAAAAGTCTAGCATAGTCTATATGCCACTAATCCCAACTACATTTATTGTTATAATTTATAGCAAAA
>NC_069492.1:419379-447760 GCF_026875155.1 Cherax quadricarinatus | reverse complement strand
GTCCAAAAAATCATATATGTATGTATATATATACTCATGCAATATACTCCATACGTGTATGTGCACATGTGTTCGTACAGAACAAACTGGATTATACAAGAAATAATACGCCAATAACTTGTCACTAAAGAAGCTAGATAAATATTACATCCACTAATAGAACTATACCTAAGACATTGGTTCTCACAAACACACCTACACCCACACAAAGTTAATGTTACCGATTAACATTCAATATATAATATGACCTTCCACACAAAAAGAAGGGTATATATAAACCCCATAAGATACTTATATAGTCTCATGCATAGTTCATAATATACCCCTTCAATTATACAATAAGAAAAAAGACGTATGACAAGGATAAAGCTATCATCAGATTCGAATATATAAAGCATATCCTCACATATACATATGAATATAACCCCCTATATAAAATGGTTCTTATAACAATAAAGAAAAAACAGAACATAACATACAACTTTTAACTCTGTGGTTTTGCAAAATTCATAAGGTCTACATACCCCGGAGCCCCCGACGGCTCCCTGCAAATAAACTTTACCCACATCAAACACCTTGCAAACCAGTCAATCTTCCTCATCAGGCATCCAATCACTCCAAGAGGACACACCACTGAAGAGACCAACCCCTTGCCTCTCACCCCGTCACCAAGCGGAGTAGACGTTCAACAGTAAGTTCACGATATCCCTCCGGAAAACTAGTTACCCACCTTCCCCCATATAATTGTTTATTCCTACACGCTGTCCTATAAAAACACGCCGCTAACGCTTTTATCCTAATGTTTCCCTCCACCTCCCACCTCCCTCATCCCCCAAGAGACATACAAGTAATCAACTATTACATATCTGATAGCCCTCCCCACCTCGTTGGGCACCCCTCCCATATCTAACATTAAAGCCCTAAGGGGTGATATCTGACCCCCCCCAAAAGGAAAACCCTCTAAACCCACAATCTTACCATCTCCAAAGCAGAACAAAAATATACTACATGGAAAGCAGTTTCAACTTCCCCACAAAAACAGCATGACGCCTCTCTCACAAAACCCATTTGTCTTAGCACCTCTTTCGATGCCAAAGTCCCCATAAGAAATCTATATACTAATTCCCTCACTCTTGCCTTTATTCTTAATTTACTAAATTCCACCCATATCATTCGCCAATCATATGTGGGATACACTGCCATCCCCTGCAGTGATTCCTGACGACGACTCACTCCCACCAACCGTTTTACCTTGAGTTTTTTAACATTGCGAACCTTTAACATAAACCTCAACATATCTTCACACTCAACTAAGTCCCTGCCCCCCCCCACCATTTGCGGACATCCCACATCACCTCCCCCACTCGAAGACCCCTTTCACCCCCTGCCCGAATATACCTCTGCTTCACATATAGCGCCTTCACCCAAGATTCTAATGCCATCAATCCCAACCCTCCCTGTCTTACCACAGTCATTACCACATCTTTGCCCAACCACGCCCTCCCAAAACCCCACACATACCTTAATACTCTCCTTTGTAATTCCATAATATCCTGACTTCGTAAGGGATAAATTTCCGCCACTCCCCACACCTTACTATAAATCAGCGTATTCACCACCACAAGCCTTTGATGCAAGGTTACGTCCCTGGCCCAGAGACTCCTAAGCCTACTCAAAACTCTGTCCATTACCATTTCCGAATTAACCCTCCTGCTCTCCTGTGCATCTGCCAAGTACAAAATCCCACAAATCTTTAGCCTGTCTACAGTTATCCAGCCAAACTCCTCCCCCAACGTCCCGCCTACCCAAGCGCCTACCTCCAGCAACCGTGATTTCTGCTTATTAACTCTCATCCCAGTAGCATTCCCAAAAATCTCAAGTACCCTTCCCACTGTACTTAAATCTTCTATTTCATTAAGTAAAACAGTTGTATCATCTACATAACCCACAATATTCCCACAAAAACCTCCACACTCTCTCTTCCTTCCCATCCCACTCAACCAGAACATAGAAAGGATTCTGCATACATGCAAAGAGTATTTGGGAGAGTGGACACCCCTGCCTTAAACCCCTCCCCATGCTTACAGGACTACCCAACCTACCATTTACCTGTACTCTCATCGATACATCAGCATACAATGTTCTCACCCAACCCACCACTCTCCCTCCAAAACCCATTCTCACCATACTCTCAATCAAAAATTCCCTATTCACATAATCATAAGCTTTCTCCCAATCCAGACCTAGAATACCACCCTTACTACTACCCTCAAGGAAATCCCTAATACGTCCATGACCTCCCCGCATACTCCCCCCCGGGGTTTGTTTTCCCGACCCCTGACCTTCTCAGCTTTTCCCTAAGATTTTCGCAAAAAATTTTGAAATTGCGCACACAAAAATATTGCCGATAAAAACTCAAAACTCTTTTCCCCTCGCTTTGGCACCAAACATAACACTCGTATTTTCCCAATTTCCCCAAAATTCCACATTAACATATGATCCAATCCCCCTAAAAAGGCATTGCCTAATACCCCCCCCAAAAAGTGCTCTATAAAATCATTTGGTTTTTCTCTATCCCGGTGTTTTCCCGGACTCATCCCTAAAACGCCTCTTCCACCTCAACCCACTTATGCCACCCCCCAACCCCCACTCTATCCTGCTCACTTAAAAACACTTGGAGCCCCTTCAAAAATTTCCCCCCCGGGAAAACCCCCTCCCCCCTACTCCATTTCTCCCTAAACCAACTATCACATAGAGACCTACTTTCCGTGTTTGGATAGGACCCGACCCTCTGGATACCCTCCCCCCCCAGTGCTTGTCCCCAAATTTGTAGAAGGGGGTTACCGCTGTCGACTCAAAATTTAGTAAAAAAAACCCGGCGGTTATCCCCCCCACAATACATCCTCTAACCCCCCCCCTAACCCTGATTGCATAAAACCTATCATTGTGTAATTCGGGCTATTCTACCCCAAGACTACCATTCATCCTCCTACCCCTCCCCCACATAGTCTTAAAAACTGTCCCTCCAAAAAATTTTTGAACCCCAAAATGCCACCTGCCTTTTCTCGCCCCCAAACCTTAAAAAAAAATTCACATCTCGGTTTGGCCTGCATTTCCCCCCAACCCAAAAGATCTATCCCCCTTCCCTACCTCCCAAAAATGCAACCCCCAAATCACTGAAAAAAGGCCCCTCCCCTCCTCCCTAAGAAGCCTTACATTTAATTTCCAGTACCCAGAAAAATACCCCATACTCCATCCCACATCGATCTGCTATTACCGCCCTGTAATCGGGAAAACCCCCCAATCGACGGTTTGCCCCCTCACAACTCTTACCCTGCTTAAATATAGTTCTGTCCAATCGCGCCTCATACCCCTAGGCGAACGTGTGCTCCAGGGATCCCCCCTCCCTACCACATCACCACCCCAATACTCGCAATAATCCCTCAGAACACTCAACAAAAACCCGCCCCTCTCGTTTTCGAATTAAAACCTCTGTACTACACATTCCAATCACCTCCTATTCTGTTATAGCAGGCAAACCCTCAAGTGATACAGCAATACCTCCCTAAAAAATTATTTTACCTTGTTTACTATTCAGGCATGAAAAACACCTTAAACACCCCGACTCTCCCCCCAACACCCCCACCCTCACGATCCCCCCCCCCCCCTTTTTTCCAACCCCATGACACGAAAGGGGGCGGTCCCCTTTCCCGCCACTGCCACCCCCCCTTTCAATTGCAAACCATTGCTAACATACATCCGTACCCTTTTTCACCTCAACTACATCCAGCCCTGTATTATCTCTTCCCAAAAAAAAAAATGTCAACATCAAACCCCGAAAAAACCCTCAACCAATTTTCTTACTCTGTTTTAAGGCCATTAACATTAATGTGAACACTGAAATTTATAAAAGGGGCGGTTTTCCCCCCTATCCGCGGGATTACTCCTGCATTTTCACTTTACGTGTCCCCTTGTATCTTTTTTTCCCTGTGTTCACCTCCCCCCCCTCCCCCAGTGAAACCGTGTGCCTCTCCACTATGAGATGTCGGTCCACCCCCTGCCCATACTTTTTCCCCCGGGGCCTCTGCCCGGGGTAATGACCTCGTCTATCTCTGCACAGCATTTTTTTCCCTAAAATTTCCCGCTTACACACATATCCCATGGGGAAACCCCCTGGTTACTTCCGCGACCACCCACGCTCCAGCCATCTTATAAAGCTTCCTCGACTTTTTTTTTCCCCCGGCGCCCCGGGCCCTTCACATAAAACTGGGGACCCCCTCGCACAGGGCTCCTCCCCACCCCAAAAAACCCTTTGACAATCTGCCAAAAAAACCACCCTGGGTCGAATTTCCCCTGGACAAAAGACTCCCAGATGTACCTTCTCCCCCGACGCCCCGGAAGAGTGACACACGTCTGCCCCGCCCCCCCCCTTTCGCCCTCCTCGCCCCCAAAGGGGTCTCCTCCGCCTCCCAAGCCCCAAGCCAGGCCCCAAACACAGGCTGCTGATTAAAATTTGGGATCCCCAAACCGGGCCTGCTCCTAGGCCCGGGGGCTCCATGTGCTCTAAGAGCTCACAAATGACTGTTTTCCTTGACCAGCATATACAAAAAAAACCTGTGTTCTAAAACCGGTCATCGTAACTAGGATGGTTTTAGGCCTTTTTAAAGACATTTTGAGGGTGTAAGAACCCTCCGCAGCCTTCATCGCCATCCCTCCCACTCCCTGGTTGCAGAATGCACTGTCCAAAAAATGCTTAAAAACTCCTGTAGTCCATACGCCTACCCTGAGGGTACATTTATACCTTCACCCATGTAAAGTATTTAGAGACCGGGGCATGTAAAACGACATCCCTGGGGAATTCACACCACACGTTGTTCCTGGTAATGCTCGGGAATTCTTTTTTGTAGAAGCCGGCAGTACAAAAAATTTACGAAGTTCGTGTCAAACCATTTGACAACGCCATACAATTTCCCCATTGGGGGAATACCATATGTTCCCTATGAGCCCGGGAAAAGGACGTTCATCGTGCGCCACTTTAAGGTACCACGAACCAGCTCAATGCAGCAGTATTTATTTTCGTCCTTACATTCCCCATTTTTTAACCAAGTGAAAACAGGGAAAAGCGCAAAAAACCAACTCAATCAGGGGCACGGCAGAGGTCCCCAAGGGCCCCAAAAGTGATTGAAAAAATGAGCTTAGTAATTGCGCTGGAGGAAATAAAAAGGTTACTCTCTCAAGCTTCAAAGGCATAAAATCATCAGTGTTATTTCAAACACAAGTGGTTCTTTACATATACCCGCATGGGATATCGTTCCCATCAACAAGTCCATGACCTGATGGGAAATTTCACCATGGTAACCCCCTAAATTAACCCGTATAATAGCGTTTAATATAAACTTTGTGCAAAGGTACATTTTTAAAAGCCCCACCATAGTTCAAAAAATACATCATCTTGCAAAAGGTATCATCAGTTATGGGCGTCATTTCTCTTAATAACTGAGTTTAAATGCCGTGTCTCTGAAAGTAATTACTCAGTTAGATTGATTCGTCAAATCCCCACTTTACCTCTGAAAAGTAAAGGACTCATCGCTGAACGAATCTTTTCGTCAATACATTTTTGACGTAGTCTCTATCCGGTAATGTTTCTAAAACATAGGTCAGAGGGTTTTCTAGGGTTTTGGTGCCTTTTTTGCCGGGAAGAGGATACGACTTGAGTGGGGGCGCCAGCCACGACGTTTTCTACTTTTCCAACTTATGCAAAATCTCTGCATGTCCTTTTCTGTTCAATAGGTACATTTAACTTTTTTCTTTTTCGTATCAATTTTGTCTAGCCACAGAGACGATTCAGGATTGTGGTTTTTTCCCGGGAAAAAGGGACGAAAGTTACAGTACCCGGGAATCGGCCGGCAATGAGCAGCTGTTTAGGTTGCCAACTTCTAGGGACAATTTTTAGTTACCCTTTTTCTCTGTGTTTAGTAATACAAGTTTTTGGGAAAATTTTAATTGTCTGCTAATGCTGCAGTTTCCAGAATATCCGTGGTAGTATGATGATCAGAATTCTTGTTGTCAGCAGACATACATTGTTTTAAAATTTTTTGGTGTAACAATTTAAAAAGGTGTCGTAGTTGTTTTCCTTGGGAAACCACACCATCTCTCAAATGCAACTTTTTTTTCAGGCAAACGCTTATAGCCCCTTTGGCTTAGCGCTTCTTTTTTGATTTTAATAATATAATAATTCTCAGAGCAAAAATCTACACAAGTTTGATTTTGTCGTCGTTGTAACGTACGAAAGCGTTTTGATAACTTACAGATAACAAGTTGTAGTCTCTAGAATATTTTCTTGACAGCGTCATAACTAATGTACTTGGCAAATGGTAAAAACAGCAGTACAAGTCTGAGCTCTTCCGTCAAAGCTTGTGCAAAAAGGTACCCAGGGGTGGCCTTCATAGCACTGCCTGGTTCTCAAAATTCAAAATAGGTGTCTAATCACTCTCAAAAAAAATTAGGAACCCTGGATGGCTTCTGCACATTTAAAAGTTCCTGTGATCTATCATTTTTTGTTTCCCCAAAACGAACATTTTTTTCTTGGGGAAACTTTTTTGTTCAATTCCTCTGAGCCCCTATTTGTGCGTCGAAACATAATGAGGCGTTCAAACTCTCAAAAAATGTTCCTGAAAATAGGGCCAGTGGGTAATGGAGGAGTAAGGAATTAACATGGTCTGGCGGTCCTTAGGCGGACACTTTGTCCAGCCGTCTCAGAGAGTCTAGATTGGTTAGGTAAGTGATACAGTGTGCATACACAGTACTAGCGGAGGCATATCATATACCCGCTAACCTGTACTGAGTGTCATGAGGGAAGGAGTGAGGAGAACGAGCTACACTAGGGTCAGACACTTTTTGCCTTAGTTGCTCTTTCTTCTACTTATCAAATAAGTTTTCTTCCCAATTTTGACACTGGCTTTCTGAATCTGAAACATAAACGGGAAACCTTATGACGGAAACAAAATATCTTTAATTAACGCTATGACAGTTTCTGCGGTGTAATTCCTGTTATATGTCACACCGAGATATTTGGCTACTCGCCAACACGTCTGAAGTTTTAATGTACTTAACTCAGACAAAGTCAGAGTATCAATTAACTGTTTCACTTCGGCATACATCACGAAAATAATTGTACTACGAGAGAGTGATTATGGGAAACTATAATCCTAATAGGAATTTTAGTGTTGGTTTTCTTAGAGCTAGAGCTCATAAACAGTATTTCCATCTCCTTGGAACAAGAGACTCAGTCAAGTACATACATCCACCTGGTATGTTGTACAAGACTAAACTCAAAGTCTTCGGATTAGGAAAGTACTCAAAGTGTTTGACCATCAAGTTACTAGTATGTCAAACTAGACAATTTCTCCAACACCTTGGATCAAGAGCCTCCCGGTCAGGCCCCCATTTGTTACAAAAAACGCGATTCTAAAAGCTTAGAGATCTCCAGTGAATACTAGAAAGGACTGCCCTTCTAGCATCCTGCCTGTTACTGGGTTTTCGTAACAATTAGTCACTATCCTTGTCCAATTATCCATTAGAATTCAGTATGATTCAATAGTGCTTCAGGATTACAACTGGTAGGCTACTAACTAGAGAAATTAAAATTTAATAATTTTTTTTTTATATATTTATTTAAAGCATTACAATACAAGGTGGAAATTATATTAAAAGGTACACAAAATGTGTTAAATCACAAATTCCTAATTCACCCTTACAAAAATGATTACAACAGACAAAAGTGTTCTGACACCCTAATACCACACACCATATACACCCAGTTATACCAGAGTTATATACCTGTGAAGGCTGAAACTTTTGACACAATTTCACCCCCCCCCCTCCCGCCAAATATAACCATCACCAACCTGATTGCATCTTAACTTAACATTAAAGGATACATAGGAATTACACTATCATGAGTGATGCAGTAACATCTTAGACACAAAAATATTAATAACAATTAAATGGGATACATGTCATTACTTAACACAATGACACCTCAACCTGGTGAAAGGAACCCCAAAAGCTTAATTTTCTAAGAAGGTTGCAACAATGAATGTCAACTCCAAAAGGCAACTTATGTGCAGTCTTAGCATGTAAACCCTATTCATGCAACATAGTATATAAATAAAACTGTATATTATGAAAAACATCACAGAATACAAAGGTATAAAGTATAAACCCCAGCCATGTAGCTGCTACACGCAAAAAATTCCACATACTTCCCTAACACAGAAAAAACTAAACAAAATTTTTGTGACAACTGCACCTAAACACAACTCACATCATATGATAAATGATAGACTGCTATGTACATAGATAACAACATAATAATATGACTTAAGACTGCTATGTACATAGATAACAACATAATAATATGACTTAAGACTGCTATGTACATAGATAAAACATAATAATAGACTTAAGACTGCTATGTACATAGATAACAACATAAAATATGACTTAGACTGCTATGTCAAATAACACATATATGACTTAGACTGCTATGTACATAGTATAACAATTAAAAGACTTAAGACCGCATGTACATAGATACAATAAATGATTATACATATTACATGATAACAATATTACTTAAAAGCTATGTACATTAACACTAATATAGAACTTAGACTCTATGTCACATAATAACATAATACATGACTTAAGACCTTGGAATATAACAAATATATAAATCAAATTTAAAGGCACAACAGGTCATATCATATGTCTTAGACTCTATGTATTACAACAAAACTCAACTAAACTTGTCTCAATACATAAGAGATTGACCTATTCCTAATACAAAAAATTATCACTTAGACTACCTCATGACTCTAATAAAGACTAAATTATCACTAAGTAATCATAACTGAATATCATCACTCTACCATAGATCTAATTCCTAAATTTTATGCGTATCCCCTTCCTCAAACTTCCCCAATGCGCATACATGATAATAATAATGTTATCCATCTAATAACCATCCAACTATGCTATAGCCATTCACATCTTATATTACTTTCCATTACACCATATCACAAAACACTAAATATTCAATCCCTTCCATACACCCTTTCATGAACCCAGAAAATCGCCAAACATGCATTACATCCAAGTCACCTCATCACCAACCTATTATTACTACATACATAAAATCCATCACAGGTCAACCCTAGCTAACAATTACTCAAACTTTTACTGTCATCCAACTCCTAAATCGTTTTCACTCTGAATTTTCCGATATAATTACCTGTTTTCACCCATGATTCCCTAACCCAGCAACATTTTCCCAAATCGTACCCTCCCCTCCCTCTTAATTACAAGTCTAATAAAACACGTAACGTAAGTTGCCTATATCCCTCCGAAAAATCCTTCATCAACCTCCTCCCATAAATTCCTTATTTCTAAAATACCGTTTTATAGAACGTTACCGCTAACACCCCCCTCTTCCCTCAGTAACCTGTTTCCCCCGCAATCCCCACACTATATAGATATAATCTACCATAATTTTATCCCACAGCTCTGATTACACTTTCCTCCCAACCCCCCGTCGAACTTAATGCTCTAAATACAGAAATTCCTTGACCTCCTATCCTATTTATCACCCTTTTTAAACCCACCCCTTGACACTCCTCAGTCCACCCACAAAAATATACAATAAAAGCCGACTCCTCCCCACCACAATCCCACACATAGAACCACACCCGACGGTAAAATGCCGTGCAGAAAACGATGCATTACATCCGGAACACGGGGTTGCAGCCTCACCCTACTCAACCTATTCCATATACTTCCCCATGCATACATGGGGAAAATTCCCTCTACAGGTGCTACAACCCTCCCAGCTAACAATCTACACAACCTACCTATTTTAACCTTTTGGGCTGGCTCTCGATCTCATGCCAGAGCCCTAAAAACAGTTTCACACTCTTTGCAAACTCAACCCTGTATACATCCTTTGGGCAATCTTTTTATGGATCTGGCCAGCCCCCCCCCCACCACACTTTCCCTTATCACCTCCCTTTTAATGAAGACACATTTGACCCTCCACTTTAAGTCCAGCAATCTCAACCCCCCCTGACTTACAGGTAACATTACCACATCCCTTTTAATCCAATCACAGCTCGAACCCCAAAAGAATTTAAAAACCTTCCTAAGTACGTTCGTTATTGCTGGCCCCGTTAATGGGAACACGGCTGCCATGTGCCATACTTTGCTATACAGTAAGATATTAGTAACAATGGCACGCTGCACAAGGGTCAAATGATAAGGTCGCAATGCACCCATCCTTTCTACCATCCTAATCGACTTTTCCATGCGTGCCACAGTTAGGTCGTCTGCATAAATAAGCCCGCAAATTTTTTGCGAATTTTCCCTGCCTTTCACAAAGCACACCCCCAATAAAACCCTACCCCCCCAAGCCCAACCCCATGACAATGGATTTTCGAATTTGTCCTCATACCTTCCCCCCCTGTAAACTTTTGTACTACCCCACAAATTGCCCCATTGCATCCCCTCCCTGATCAGAACAGTTGTACATCCACATACCCAATTAAACGGGCCAAACCCTCGCAACCCTCACACCGTGGTCCCTCTATGTGAAACATACAGTCCCCCCCAACTATAAAAGGGGGTCCTGTATGACACAAACAAAAATTTGTGACAAAAAACCCCCTGCCTAAGCCCCCTACCCATTAAAAATTTTCCCAACCCCCCCAATCGACCTTAATCTGACCCTCCCCATTGCACCTCCTTACAACCCCTCAACCCCACCCACTTTTTCTCCAAACCCCTGACCCCTGAGGATGGCATTAAATGCTTTCCGATCCACGCTATCGTATGCCCCTTCCCAACAGCGCCACCAAACCCCTCCCCTTTTCCCCCATCCTTTTGTCCACGAAATCCCAAGAAACCCCATGCCCCTCCCCCATAACCCCCTGGAAAACCAAAACTGATTTTTTGATACTACCCCCCCCACCACACATTGCCCCGATTCCAAAAAATCTTCGCAAAAATTTTAAATCTGCGCAAAAACAACGAGACCCCCGGAATCCGAATCGTAGTGCCCCTTACCCTTGGGTACCAATGCCGACAGCCTTGCCGCTTTTCCCCCGCCACCTCTCTCCTTCAGCAATTTAATAACCTAACCAAAAAAATGCCTCTTAACCCAAAGTTGATAAAACTCGCCGGGGGCCATCAATTCCGGTTTTTCCCCTTTTGCCCCCCTTTTTAACCCCAAAAAAATTTTCCCCCTCAGTTTTTCCCCCCCCATGCTTCCCTATCCTTTTACACAACTGCATACCACACTCCCCAACCTGTTCTAAAACCCCATCCCTCCCCTTCTCTTTGCCAGTACTTCTCATCCCACTTATCGGGAAAACCCCCCCCCATTCCTTCCGAGCTTGATGACCTGCCCCCCCCTGTACCCCCTATCGATCATGAACCTCCCAACCATGGCAGTCATTGCCTGCGTTTTTGTTTTGCCTACACAATACGCACGATAAAGGTCTACGCCCCATAACCCTCTTCCCCCCCGCCTGTCCCACACCGTTGGGAAACCCTCATCTGCCCTCACGCAGCCCCCTTTTAAATTGCCTAAATATCCTTTGGGATAAGTGCCCGCCACCCCCCCCCGATAACAACCCAGAAATTTTCCCCAAAAAAAGGGGGCAACCCCCATATTTTAAAAAATTTGATACTTTCCCCTTCCTTTAATAATTTTGCTTAATCCTTCTTTTGCCACACCATCCCCCACTCAAACACTCCTTACCCCATTTTTTTGCATGTAACCCCCCCACAACACTGTTTTTAACTTTCCCCAAAACCCTAAATTACCCTGCTAGTGAATCCACCCCCCTCGCTATACCGCTCGATGATCCCAACAAGCACTTTATTGTCAAAAAAGTCAACCCAACCCCTTTAGGTTATACAGCCTAACCAACCAGCAGCGTAGCCCCGTCTTTCAAAAATGTGCTCAACCCCCCAACGCATCCTCCAACCCCATCCCGCAAATGAAAATTTCCCCCAAAAGACTCGCAAAGGGGCCACCGTGCCCCCCCCTTTTTTTTCACGTCAGCCCCTCCTAATAAGCATTCCATCCCCCCCAACGAGGACACTGCAGGTAAACCCCGTAAGAAGAAAATAGTTTTCACATACAAATCCCCTTTTTTCCCCCACATCATTTTTGTGGTGCTACACACTTACAAAAGATACCCTCTGCCCCTTCCCCCACCCATCCAGTGCAATCTTTCCCCCCCCCCCCCCCCTCACTTCTTTGCAACAAAAGGGTCGCCCCCGCAATATACCCACACCACCTTTTTAACATGCAATGGGAGAGTCATGACCCGAAACCCCTCCACCCCCGAGCATCTTCCCTCCTTGAAAATTGTGTTTTAAGGAACATCATCCACCCATATTTTAAGAAACTTCGAAAATTCCCTCTTCACACTATTTTCACAGTCCATTTTTTCGTTTACAGTTACACCAAAGGGCCCCTTTAAAATTCCAAACCTTTCCCCCTTTCTTCATTCATCCCAGGGGCCCCCTGCCCCGAGCCAGCACAAAACTTCACGCATAACCCCCCCCCCCCCCCCCCCCTTTTTTGGGTGCCCTTATGCGACTACTTTTGACATGTCTTTTCCCCCAACCTCTGCGCCGGCGTCAGGACATCATTGGTCGGACGCCCCCGCTCTCTTCCCGTGATGCCCTCTACATCCATGTTACTTCTGAGGGCCCCACGAGTCCTCAACCTCCACCACCCCGTTCCACAGCACACGGCGACAACTACTTTACTTTGGCCCTCAACCCGCTATGGTTTTTTATCTTACATTCCTTACGGCAAAAGCCGGCCTCTCCCAGCTCAGGAACCTCCTTGCAGGCGGTGTCAAAGTTTTTAAACTTCCGAAGCTCTTCCCCTTTGAGCCGCACCCCTCCTGCACTTGAACTTTGTACTTTTTCCCTTTCCCATAAAAGTCCTTTTTCATCCCCTTTTCCCCACCATGCCAGCTTCTTTGGGGAAACCTCCCCCTCTTTACTCCACAAGCGCCCCCGCCCTTGCTTTTCGGGGGCTCTCAACACTAAAACCTGGTAACGGGCTTCACCGTTTTTGAGGCCCCCCCCCTCAGCTTCACCCCACGCTGCCGCCATATGGTCGTACGCCCCTGCATTTCTCCCACGTCCTTCTCTGTCCGGCATATGTACAATAACTTGGTCCTGAAGTCCTCCAAAAAGACTTAAGAGGGTAGGGGAAAGGGTCTCAGAGAATTTTCGGGGAAAAGGTTCCCCCCCAGAGGGCCCCCAGGGTAAGCCCTGCCGTCCACTTGCCCCCGTTGTGCCAATGTATGGTTCCTTTTGCCTCAAAAAAAAACTCCTGATTTTTCACCCCTAAATTGCCTCAAAAGGGAAACATTACGAATCTTAATCCACGAAAAGGGGCGAGATACGTCGACAAATGCACCTTCACGCGGGAAAAGTAGGTCAAGACTCACGCTTGGAATCTCTTTAAACCAAAAGGACTCGTACAGGGAAACTTGGGAAAATTCATTTTTGCCCGAAGATTTATAAGCTCCTTTTCAGGGCAAAAATCTTTAACCCCATGCCGGGTTTCCCATAGATCTCCCTAATGTTTGGGGGGATTTAATCCCTGCGCTGAAGGGGGTAAAATTTGGCCCCCGAAGCAGCTCAAAAAACCAAGGGGTTTTTAACGCGCCCCCTAAAAATTCAGAAACCATTTTGATACAAGGTAGCCCCGCCTGAAAACACAGAGGGGTGCAGACACAACCGCACTCAGTGGTCAGGCATGAATGACTTTTTATTAAGAAAGGGCCTAGACCCCTAGGGGTTATTTTCAATTAAATTTATTAATCAATTAAAACCCAAATTAATAATAATCCTTCTTTCGTATACAATAGAAATTGTGCTGAAACCCACATTTCACATTTATAATTCTTAAGTCCCCGTCTGGTACTTAAACTTTTAAAAAAGATATTAAAAATTTGTACAAGCAAGTTTGTGTGAAATGTGTAAGTGCTCAAAGATTCACTATGTCTCACGATTTCACAACTTAAAAAAGTGACGGAAAAAAGTCCTAAATTAAACTAATTTCTTTAAACCAACTGGCAGTCGAACAGTCGCTTGAACAAAAAAAAGAATCCCTAACCCCCAATAGAATATAAACAAGCAACGGGCTACACGAATCAGGAAAAAGGGGGACAATAAACGACGGCGGTAGGGACCTTCAGAAAACCTCCCCCAAAAAGTCACAAAACTCCTTAAAACTGAATCTAATTTCAGCATAAAAAAATCCCCAAACTGTGATAATCCCCCGATCCCAGTAAAAGTTGGGTTTAAAACTACAGCCCCGGACCGGGATTTTGTAGAGTGTCTATTCGACACAAAAACCCTCGACAACGCCCAAAAATCACTAAGTCTTTACAATTTTTCGTAACAAAAGATCTACAGAACTAAAAAAAAAAAATTGGAGGGGACAATCTGTCTAACCACCAAGAGAGTCTGGGACCGGATTGAAAAATTCAGGAGGGGTTTTGATGACACCCCCCCCCCCCCCCAATTACGGATAGCTCAGTGGGACTTTTCCCCACAAGAACCCGGGCAGGGGAAAAGGGAGCAAAGAGCGATAATTACAGTAGTTAGACAATCAAGACTTGAACTGAGAATTAAAAAAGTTACATCCTTTTAAACCCCAAAGGGGAAGCTAAGTAAAATTTAACAAATAAAGAAATACATTTTCGATTTAGGGGTATTATAGCAATTACAAGCAATATAAAATTTTATAAAAAGGTTTAAAAATTATATATATATATTTATAAAACATATTAATCATTAACCCTTCGGGGTTGCAAAACCAACCACTTCAATTTTCCCAACAGTTGGGGAAAAAGAAACAACCCCCTACAATACAAGCCCCTTTGGGGCAAAAAGCAACCCTAAAATACAAGCAGTGTGAACAAACAAGCCAAAACCCCTACAATACAAAAAGTGAGGGGCAACAAGCCCAAAACCCCTTCAATACAAGCAGTGTGAAGAAGCAACCCAAACCCCTAAAAATACAAGCAGTGGGAACAAGAAAGCAACCACTTTTAATACAAGCAGTGGGAAAAAGAAAAAAAAAAAAAAACACCCAAAACAACCTGGGGAAAAAAGCATTTTAAAACCCCTACCCTACAAGTATGTCAAAAAGTAAACCCAAACCCCTACAATACAAGCAGTTTTGGGGAAGCAAGCAAAACCCCTACAAACAACAGTGAGAAAAAGGCAAGCAAACCCCTACAAAAACAAGCAAATGGGAACAAGCAAGGGAACATCTACAATATAAGCGTGGGAATAAACAAGAAACCCCCTAGAATGCAAGCAGTTGGGAAACAGCAACAACCACTACAATATAAGCAGTGGGAACAACAAGCAATCCCCCTGGAATACAAACATTTGGAAAAAAAACAAGCCAAAAACCAAAAAAAAACCCAAACAGTGGGGAAAGCAAGGGAAACATACAAAAAAGGCCCGAAATGAACAAGAAAGCAAAACCACTACAGAACAAGCAATGGGAACAAGCCCAAACAAAACCCCTACAATTCAACTGGGGACAAAACAAGCAACCCCTACACAACAAACAATGGGAACAAACCCAAACAACCACTACCCAAAATCAGAGTGGGGGCAAGCAAGCAACCAATTCAAGACTTTTCCCGTGGGGACAAGCAAGCAAACCCCCACAAAAGTAAACATTTCGAACAAGCAAGCAAAACCCCTCCCTTTCAAGCAGTGGGGAAACAAACAAGCAACCAAACAATTCAAGCAGTTGGAACAAGGGGAAGCAACCCCTTCAATATAAAAGGGAAAGGGGGGGTTTTGACCAAGGTATAATAAAAATTTTAAATTTTTTTATGTATTTTCCTCTTAATTTTTACTCGGGATTTCCCTTTTAAAATTTGCCCCAAGTTAAAAATTTCACCTTTATAATATTAAACGATTTTAGAAAAAATACCCGGGATGATGTGTAAATTTTTTTATGTATTTTGGGGTTATGTGTAGGGGAGGAAAGGGAACAGCCCGGCTAAGAGTTTTTTAAACAAGGATGTCCTTGGAGGGTAGTTTAGTCTACTCTTCCCCCTTTCCCTTTGGGGGTTTTGATTTATTTAGGGGTTAACTGTGTTAATTCAGGGTTTGCACTCTCTGCCGACTCAGTGGCATTGACTGAGTACCCCCCAAAATATCCCCTATTTTCCATTTGGGGATAGAGAATTTGTTGTAGAAACCCCGAACCCAGCTTAAGGTTTATTCTGAAGTGAAGTCGGCGGAAGTTAAATACTGAAACCCTATTTTTACATGTGACGCCTTGTCAATTTTTAGAATTTTAATTATATTTTTAACCCAGGGAGTTATCAGTAAAGTGTTTTCTCAATTTGTAAATTATTTGGAAAAAAACCCCCACAAAGTAAAAAGTTACTCGAATTTAAAATAAATCAGCTAAAAGAAAACACGAAGGTTGTCCCGTGGCTGCGTGAGGACCAAAAGGCAACCCAAGTAAGGAAGTTTGCCGGGGATAAATTTGCTGAAGAATGGGAAAAAGGGAAAAACCTTAGTGTTTTATTCGGTAACTTAGAAAAAGGAAAGGCAAGTGAAACCGAGACTTGTTTTTACCTACAGAAGTCTCTTTGGAGTACCCCCGAAGGCACCATGGGGATCCCGATGTGGCGTGAAAGGAGCTGCCCCCGGTTTTAAAAAAGCTCGTATAGAGTCACCCCAGTAAAAAAATAAGCTCGCAGGAGGAAATAATTTCCTGTTCAATCAGGGTTTATTGAACATAGCAAAACCCTTGTGCTTCCCCATGGCCTTGAAACCCTAAGTCAATGGTTTCTTTTAAATTGAAACGCTATCGGAAGAAATTCCCTAACTGGAGGAGGGGTTTCCCCCCTTTCCCGGGGTTGCGACCTATATCAGTGCTGATTCAAAGTTTTTCAGTTTTGGACCTCTTTGGGGTTTTTTACAGGTGCCGTTATCGCCCCCGGTCAGAAGTTTCTTCTTCACGTGCCTGGGCCTTTTAAAAACTACCGGGGGTGCCCTTTGGGCTCGCAATGCCGCCTCGACCTTCCAGAGGCTTATGAATCGGCTGACATAATTGGAAGGAACGGAAAGCCTACCTAGACTAGTATATTCAACGATGAAGGGCCCTAAACCCCCTGATTCGGGGGAACGCTCTGAAAAGGCTAGATGAACCCCTTTTCACCTTTCCCCTTTCCCAAGGGAGTTTGGTCAGCCCGGATAAAAATCGGGGATTTAATATAGGACAAGGCACAGTTGCCCCCGCAATGTGAAGATCTTGCTTTGTAAAAAATTTCCCGCTCCGAAGACAAGAAAGGTGTACAAGGTTCCTAGGGAGGGCTGGTTATTTTCCCCCGTTTTCCCCAAATTTTTTGCAAGTGGGGGTGCCCTTGAAATATAAAAAATTTATATATAATATAATATATATTTTTATTTTTAATATTTTTATATATATATATATATATATTTTTTATTTATATATATAAAAATATATATAAATAAAAAAAATTTATATATTATTATATATATAATATATATATAATATATAATAATTTAAATATTATTTATATATATATATATATATATAAAGGGGTTTGGGTGGGTAGGTCACTGGCTAAGAGTTGAAAAAAGGTATTCCTTGGGGGGTGTTAGTCCTTTCCCTCCCCCCTTTTTGGGGGTTTGAGTCACTAGGGTTTAACTGTGTTAATTCATTTTGCTCCTCGCCGATCAGGTGCATGACTGATCCCCCTCCAGTACTCCCCCTTATTCTCACTTGGATAAGAATTTTGTTGTAAAACCCCTAAACCCAGTTGGGTTTTTTCTGAAGTAAAGCTGGGGGACAGTTATATACTTTTAACCCTCATTTACGATGTGCGACCTGTTTGAGTTTTTTGGCCCTTTACCTGCTTGTTTATTATAACTATTAAATGAACAAATTACTTAAATGACAGCAAATCGCCACACGCCCCCGAAACGAGGTCAAAGCTGTCAAAACCACACAACGTGGGCTGCCCAAAGATACTTTTTTGTAATAAAATTCCCCCTAGGGGGTGTTTTGTCAGAAATATTTCTTCGATGAGGGGTGACGAAATACTTCTTGTTTGGACTAAAAGTCCCACCTTACTGCCGATTATAGGTTGTTTACAAACTCCTTTGACCAAGAATTCCCAAAACCCCCCGATCTACAGAAATTCGTAACAAAACCTTGCTCTTTGTAACGTGAGCTATGGGTTTCCAACACCTTCCGATTCGGTGACTTGATAGAAGCTGAAGGGTCCTTGGATTCCACTTTCTTCCATTGCTAGGAAAAAGCACACTGGTACACTATGTTCCACAAATTTTGTTTTATTGTTCACAATGTATCAAAGAGAAGCGGATCACACTTCTTAAGTTTTTTGGGTTTTTAGAGACACTTTGCTCACCTAACGCACAGATCAGTGTTCTTTGTTGGTTACCCCGGCGTCAGTGTCACTCGTGTAGAGCAATTTAAAATCTCCCAGCGCCACAGTGCTCCATGCCGTCACTGCCCTAATACACAAAAAAAACGCTGACCTATACCTTGCATCCTTGTCCCCCCCTCGATGAAGCAAAGCAAAATGTTTGTTTCTTCGTCTTAATAAAGAAAAAACAATGTACACTTTTTTTACTATGGTAAAAAGTGGGAGCAGGTTTTTTCCTTTAAATTGCCTGCTAAAGAAAGGGAATGTACTGGTTTATAAAATACCTTGCAAAACCGCGAAAGGAGCAGAGGTCATTTGCACGGGGCCCATACTCTGTGTCAAAAACCACTCTACAGAAAACAAGACTCCCCCCTTTCTGAGGGCTTGGCCATCGGGCTGAAGGGGCTAAAGGGGGCTGAAGGGGCTGAAGGGGGCTGATACCCCCTTCCTGGAAAAAATTTTTCCCACACGGGGGGCGGCGGGGGTTTCGCTGCAGGTGTATCTTTTCTATTTTAACATTATTTGATTTTCCACTCGCCACCACTGCTGCTGTCTTTTCTGAACAGTTTTAGTCGTGTGGTTTCTGGAGAATCCAATTTTTTTTTAACATTTGAAATTTCAACGCACTTTTATTTTTTTTGCTTATTCACTACCCCTTTGCTCAAAACATCAACTGCCCTGATGATTCCATTTGCTCGGTATAGGGTCACTTTTTTTCCAAAGTGGCCTTTGGGGCCCTCGACCATCATTGTCGAAATCACATGTCCCCAGGTCTTAAGGATTTAGATTTTCGGGAACACCAGCCCATGAAGTGTTCTCTCAATGGGTGAGATAGTCTTCTCCCCAAAATTTTTCCCAACGTTCAATACTTTATTGGGTTTGAATTTCCTGGTTGCCATTTCGAAATAAGTGGGATCTCTATGTTTCTTTTCATTCAGGGGAGGAACGGGTTCGAGCCTTCGCCAGGAGAAAAATAATGGACTTAACACTTCAAAAATTGTCCGATATTGGTAAATAAGTTAGGGTCGTTGGATCTTTTTTCTATTCAGTCACAAGTAGGAATTCTTCTAATCTATTCTCTGACGTTTGAAAGTTTTCCTTTAAACAACGTTTACATGCCGATCATTTTTTCATAAAATCCGCCGTGCCATGGAGATTTAGGAGGAATGTATCTCCAACGACATCTGCGTTGATTCAGCATCTGTTGTACTTCTGGTTAAATCAAAGTCTTGCTTATATAAGCAGCCCCAGCAATAAAGTTCGTTGCATTGTCTGAAATCATCAGTCTGGGACATGCCCTTCTGGCTGCAAACCTTCTGAATAATTTGATAAAGGTTTCAGCAGACATGTCAGTGGCTACTTCTAGATGTACTGCTCTAGTTGTAGCACAAGTGAACAAACAGATGTACACCTTGATGGGAACTTTGTCACTTTTTTGGTTAAAATTTTTGGGTCCAGTTTTAATCTCCCACCTGTCACCTCAAATGGAGTGATATGACAAACTTTTTCCCAGAGGGATATGGAGGTGGACCTGGATACTGACATACTCGCATATCGTAGTGGACGACAAGTAAAAACAGCCCTTTATTTGTTTTTTCACCTTTGTCGCCTTGAGGTATCCGTAGGATTTTTTGTATATGACAAAGTGTGTCAGCTACCCACCATGTAACACGTTACTGTGGGCGTTTTGCACAACATTTTGTTAGCCAATGATTCTTGGGGATCAATATTGGATGTATGGTTTCTTTAGGTAGTGAGAATTATGACTTCTTCCTCGACATCTTATAATCTTTTCTAAAGTCGAGATAAAGTCCTAAAGAATTAATCATGACAGGTTCTTTGGGGATTTATCTTGTTTTTTTCTAGAAATTTATATTCTGTAGAGAAAACATTTTTCTGTATTGTTTCCCCCAGTATTTAATGGGTTCAAGACATTCATAATCAGGTTTTTTTCCTTTAAGAATTTAAAGACAAGAGCTGTAACTCTTAAGAGTTTACCCAAAGATGAGTAATTAGATCCATCAATGACTATTTCTTTTGTGTTCTGCAGTATTTACACAACTTAAATTTCTGCTGTGTTCAAGCAGACTGTTTCTTCTGGCGAAAATGTGAGCTTTTTGCTGAGGCCAGTTATTTTCATCAGAGAGCCAGTTTGGGTTTCCGTGGGGGCATAATTTATTATCCACAAATTTCTTGAGTGGGACACCACGTGACAACATGTCAGCTGGATTCTCTTGGGTAGAGACGTGAAGAAAGAGATAATCTCTCTGCATCTCTTTTATTTCTGCTACTCTGTTCTTACATAGACCAACTTACTCTTATTTTTTCTTAACCACTGGAGAACTGCCTCATTATCACTCCAGATCACGGTTTTCCCTATGTGAGATGATCAAGTACTTTGTTGAGATAGACAGCTAATTTTGTACCTACATAGAGTGCTGTCAGTTCCAATTGTGGTACTGTTCTGACCTTCAAGGGTGCTACCCTGGCCTTTTGAAGTAATTAGTGTACTTCCTTCAGCATTATCATGTAAGCTACAGCGCCAAAACCCTCTGGTTGACGCATCACAGAACACATGTAATGTGTACTTGTTTCCCTCTTACCTATTTGTCTGGGAAATTTAATTTGATGAAGTTGTTTCAATCCTTGGATATTCACCCCATGCTTGACTCATTTCTAGAGGCAAGTTCTCATCCCATCCAATTTGAGTTTCCATGCATCTTGCATAAGCATTTTACCCTTTATGGAAAATTGGGGGAAAACGAGTCCTAGAGGATCAAAACATTGTGATACCTCTGACAGTAAACTACGTTTGTGAGGGACTGCATGATTTTATTGTTTATCTTTTGAGACTAAAAGTTCTTCCTGTGTGTTCCAATTAAGTCCCACCCATATTGTTGCAATCAGGAATTTCAGTTTCAGGGAAATCTTCTTTGATAAGTTCCCTTAATTGCTTTGAATTTTTGGTATTCCACATCCTAAGAGGCATATTTTGCTTCTTTCATCTCCTTGTTAGCTTCTCTGTATAAGGATTTAAAATCCTCCTCTTTATTCACAGTACCTTGAAGATTTTCCACATAGAAATTTTCTTTAAGACTTCTTTGAAGGGACTTTCAGATTTCTTCAAATGTGTATTTAGAGTAGCTTCTAGTAAGAATGGAGAGGATGTTGCACCAAATAACTGATTTGAAACGATAAGTTTTCACAGGACTTTGAGGATCATTTGGGATTTTCAGGCCACAAGAATCGAGTATAATCTCTATCTATTTCTTGTAGTCCTGCTCTTAAGAAAGCTTTGGAAATTCAGCCGTGTAGGCATAGGGTTTGTGCGAATTTCATAAGCACGTCCCCAGTTTCTCAGTTAGGAGGGTCCGGTCATCAGGACAGTCTTAAGACTGCTACACTTTATTTTCACGTGCGCTGCAATTATATACACACGTATGGAGTGGTTTCAGAATCTTTTCTGACTCCATGGTGCGGGAGAAATGAGGTTTGTCTTCAACTTATCTTCGACTATTTCCTCAATGAATTTATTGTCCAACTGTTCTTGTATGATATTATCATAGACAGCCCAGTAGCTCTGGATTCTTCCTGAGCTCATGTATTTGTGCTTTCATCTGTCCGAAAGCCATGCGATAATTGCTAGCAGATGTGGTGGATTTAATTTCCATGGTAACCTAACCCAATACTTTTCCATCTTTATATTTGACAGTGTCCAAATATTGGTTATAAGTCTGAGACTCTTGTGGGCTTGGTTTATTTACATCAATACCTATCGCATCTAAATCCCACAACTTATCAACCTGGTTCATTCATTTCTTTCCATTTAATGATAATTTTTGCTGTGGTACATGGATCAGGGGTTATTCTCGTAACTAGTACATTTTCCATGAATCAATATCAGCTTCTTTCCCACTTTGAGGGGAAAAATGGGACCACATTCATGTGGCCTCCTGCTGTTTTCAGCAAGTGAAATCATTTTTTTACTTACTATATTTTGCACAAAACAGTGATATAATCATTTCCCAAATTTATTAAATAAATTGACTAATTGTGTCCGTCTGTATGTCAGGACAGGCTAACTTGACCTTAGCTGCTTTCAGTGCTGCAACTGTTTCCTTTATCCCTGGATCTGCACAGACTTAGGCAAATCATCTACTACCACAGCTTCTACTGTCTTTTTCCTGTTTCCTAGACCAACAGTGATTCTGGCTAGGTCATATGTCTGTTTACCAGAATTGTGGAAAAAACCCAGCTATATCTAACTGTATTTTGGCATGGGTTGTTTATTCAGTTTCTGCAACACTGATCTTTTTATGAAGGACCTTTGTGAGCCTTGATCAAATAGTGTTAGCACATTGGTTTTGTGTAATTTATTAGATAACTCAACTCGAGCTATCGGGAGAGCAGTTGCTTTAAACTTATCTCTCACATTTAATGCTGTTGCTTTTGACTTCTGATTCTGTGGAAGTCTGCTGCTGTTCAGCAAAAGTTTTTGGGGCATAATGCTGTATGATGCATACCCTTGCTTTTAAAAAACACTTCTTCAGTGAGCTTTTTTCCCCCTTTGTGTTCACCTAAACACTTGTTTGCATCTTTTCAGCTGATGAACACTTTGTTTACGTGCCTCCATTGATGTGTATTGAATACAATACTGTGCCCAATGTGTTCCATCACAAAGTACACATTTTGGAGTACGTTTATGTATGACAGTCGTTTACTGTCTATTGTATTCACAGCTTTGATAATGCCTATATGGGATTTCCCATTATGTGGTTTAGGGGGAGTAGGTATACTCTTTTTAAAACTGATTTGGGAAGGGTTTTTATTATCCACGGGATTTGTGGATTTTTCATCTTGTCTCGTTGCTTGCATGCATGAAACTATTGTTGTAAACCATTGCTAATTTCCTCCAAGTGAAATAGCGTTTTTGAACATAATATTTAATCGTTCAATAGTTTGTGGTGACAGCTTATCTTGTACAATACCACTGATAAACCAATCACATTGTCTTAGGTCATATTTAGCCCCTAGAGATTGAGACTATTGTCTAATGTGATTCTAATGCCTGTAAGTCTGAATAAAAATGTTTGGGTGGCTTCAAGCTTGATATTAAGACTGCATGTCTAACTCTAGCCTTGTCAGCATCGAAGTAATTGTCTGCTAAGACACGTAAGGCTATTTGATAATTACCTTTAACCACCGGAAATGACTTAATCAGTTCATAGGGTTCTCCCTTCACAAGACATTTTAAGAAAATTAAACCTTAGCAATCCATCTATGTCAGTTCGTGAATTTACTTGGATTGAAAACCACTAATGAATTCTTCATAATTATAACCTTGGAAAATAAGTAATGACAATGTAGGTAAGCTTGGTAATGGGACACTTGTTGTTACAGTTGTAACAGGTGTTTGACCACTAGTTACAGTAGGTCTCTGTGACAGAGTTTTACGGCAGATAGCCTGTACTCCTGTCCACCTTAATTTGTTGATCACTAAAAGTATCCAAAACATTTTAATTTAAATCCTCAGATGGATCTGTTTCCCAAGAAATTTATTTTCATAATCTGTTTTGGGTCTGAATTAATTATTTCCAGACGTTGTGTAAATAATCAAATTGACCTCAAGATCATCAAAATCTATGTTTGTATCTTGAGTTAATCCTAGACAGACTGAAATTAGATTTTCTAATTGGTAATCTTAGTCTGAAAAAGACTGAAACTGGGGTTTCAAACAAGCCATTTTAATGGTAACTGAAAATTCTAGCACCACACTTAGAGTGTTTATAAAACACTGTACTGCTAAGACAGCTGAGTTTTTGTTATGCTTAAGTCAGCAATATCGAGTCAGACATCTATGACCCACTAAGCTTAACCTCAGGGTCAATGACCATGAAGGGACAGCGTACATGTGGCTGGTGTTTTGGCTTGTGTGCTGGGGTCAGCCTGACCATGATGATTATCGTAAATAACGATGTTATACACTTTCATTCATATACACTATTAAGGGCACTGTATAACTGTAATCAAAACGTGAATATTACTTACACTTATATAAATTTCACTGTTAATAATATTTGAAAGCTTACACTTTATATATAATTTTCCTTTAATCAACAGGTAGATCTATAAGAAACAAATTTTAAACACAATCTTGTCTCTTAATTTCTGTCTAAAAAACATTATAAACACTGTTTAAATATATACCCTCAGACAAACAACATCACTTGGGTGTTGTCTTAATCAGCGTTTTTCTCCAGTTGGAGCAGTTGATGGAGGGTGCAGGATACCATCCCCCGTCTTCTTGTTGGGTGATTCACCCAGCTCCCTTTTTTCGTTGGGTGAACGCTGGGTGAGCCCCGTTTTCTTTTGGCTGCCCATTCTCTGTGATTTGAGTCTGGAGGGACTCATTTATCCCTGATTTATATTGTAAAACATAGTTTTACAGCTTTTTCGAAGGACCTTGGCTCATAGGTTATTTGTACACTGTAGTACAACATATTTGGACACAGTGTGGTCTTTATCCGGTGGGGCACGACCAAAAACTTTGTTGAGAATTTGGCCTTACCTGCTGTGTTATTATAACTATTTATAATGAACTTAGCTGATAATGACAGCAAATCGTCTACACAGCCGCCCCTGCAGACGAGGTCTAGAAGCTGTCGAAACCATCACAACAGTGGGCTGTCAAGAGATACAAATTTGGGAAGTATAAATTAACCCTAGGGGGTGTTATGTCAGCATATTTCATTCGATGATGGCTGACGAAATTTCTTTTGTTTGGACTCAAAAGTCCACACCTTCTGCCGATTATAGGTTGATTACAAACTCCTTGTGACTCAAGAATTGCGCAATCCCCCGATCTACAAAAATTTCGTAACATAACCTTGCTCTTTGTAACGTGAGCTATGGTTTCTCAACACCTTCGACAGATATCGGTGACTTGATAGAAGCTGAAATGTCCTTGGATGTCCAGTCTTCCATTGTCTTTGGAAAGCACACTGGTACACTATGTTCCACAAGATTTTTCTTTATTGTTCACAATGTATCACAAGAGAAGCTGATCACACTTCTCTGAAGTGTTTGTGGGTTTGAGACACTTTGCTCACCTAACGCACAGATCAGTGTTCTTGTTGGTTATCCCGGCGTCAGTGTCACTCGTAGTAGAGTCAAATTTAATCTGCCAGACCCACAGTGCTCCATGCGTCACTGCCCTAATACACAAAAAAAACGCTGACCTAGTACCTTGCATCCTTGTCACCTCCTCGATGAAGCAAAGCAGAATGTTTGTTTCTTGCTGTCTTAATCATAGACAACAATGTACACTAGTTTTACTATGGTAATAAAGTGGGAGCAGGATTTTCCTTAATTGTCCTGCTAAGTAAGAGATGTACTGTCTCTTATAAAAATACACGTTGCAACACCGCTGCAAGGAGCAGAGGTCATTTGACTACGTGGCATAGCATCTGTGATCAATTACTCACTCTAGCAGTAAACAAGACGCTCGCCCCTTCTGAGGGCTTGGCCACTCAGGGCTGAAAGGGGCTGAAGGGGCTGAAGGGGGCTGAAGGGGGCTGATACCCCCTTCCTGGAGAAAATTTCTCCACAACCTGTGTCAAGTTTAGAACTTTAAGTGATATATTCCTTAAGCCAGGGAGTTACTCAGTGAAAGTGTTCCTTCTCAATGTATATACTCGCGTACAGTAATGTCATTATTGAGGAAGCAGTAATATTCCACTGATCATTAACAAGTGTAGTGACCATATTGAAGGGGGTCTATGATGTACATTCTATTTAAGTGTTTTCTTATGTGAATAAAAGTTTCTGACGAAGTGATATTTAATAGATATTTATGAATATCTAAGAAATATTTAAGCTTTTAAATAAAAATAAACTAGTAAAGACTGAGTAACTATTATTTGTGCCTTACATTTCTAAGTTTGGAAGTATCTTATTCTATGAAGTGTATTGTTACGGAGTGCCTTAACCTGGCTAAATATTAAAATTCAAACCGTAACAGGGAATAACAAGCATCCATGAGAATAAAGCAATGGAAACAAGCAAACAACGCTAAGTAAGTAAGTAAAGTAAGTAGTTTATTCAGGTATACACAAATACAGTTACATAGAATTATCATACATAGCAGCATATGTGTAGAGAACCTAGGATAACCCAAAAAAGTCAGACAATACAAGCAGTGGGAACAAGCAAGCAACCACTAAAACACAAGCAGTGATGACAAGCAAGCAACCACTGCAATACAAGCAGTGGGAACAAGCAAGCAACCACTTCAATAACAAGCAGTAGCGACAAGCAAACCACTACATTAAAAGTTGATGGAACAATCAAACAGCCACTACAATACAAACAGTGGGAACAAACATGCAACCACTGACATACAAGCAGTGGGAACAAGCAAGCAACCACTACAATACAAGCAGTGGGAAGAAATAAGAAACCACTTCAGTACAAGCAGTAGCGACATGCAAAGAACCACTACATTTCAAGCTGTGGGAACAAGCAAGCAACCACTACAATACAAACAGTGGGAACAAGCAAGCATTCTCTGCAATACAAGCAGTTTACCTGGAGTTTACCTGCAGAGAGTTCCGGGGGTCAACTCCCCCGCTGCCCGGACTGTGACCTCGACTCATGGTGGATCAGGGCCTGATCAGCCAGGCTGTTACTGCTAGCTGCACGGAATCCAACGTACGAATCACAGCCCGGCTGGTCAGGTACTGAACTTTAGATGCTTGTCCAGTGCCCACTCTAAGACAGCCAGGGGAATACTTGTAATCCCTCTTATGAATTCTGGGAGGCAGTTGAACAGTCTTGGGCACCTGAGACTTATTGTATTGTCTCTTAACGTGCTAGTGGCACCCCTGCTTTTCATTGGAGAATGTTGCATCGTCTGCCGAGTCTTTTGCTTTCGTAAGGAGTGATTTTCGTGTGTGCAAGTTCCGGTGCTATTCTCTCTAGATTTTCCAGGTGTTATAATCATGTATCTCTCCCGCCTGTGTTCCAGGGAGTACAGGTTCAGGAACATAAAGCACTCCGGTAATTGAGGTGTTTATCTCATTATGCTCGCCGTGAAGGTTCTCTGTACATTTTCTAGGTCAGAAATTTCACCTGCCTTGAAAGGTGGCGTTAATGAGCAGCAATATTCCAGCCTAGGTAGAACAAGCAAGCAACCACTACAATACCAGCAGTGGGACCAGGCAAGCCATAACTGCAATACAAGCAGTGGGGACAAGCAAGCAACCACTACAATACAAGCATTGGAAACAACAAGGAACCACTACAATGCAAGCAGTGGGAACAAGCAAGCAACCACTACAATACAAGCAGAGGGAACAAGCAAGCAACCACTGCAATACAAGCAGTGGGAACAAGCAAGCAACCACTATAATACAAGCAGTTGGAACAAGCAAGCCACCATTACAATACAAGCAGGGGGAAAAGCAACCAACCACTACAATACAAGCAGTGATAACAAGCAAGCATCCACTACAATACAAACAGTGAGAACACAGAAGCAACCACTCAAATACAAGCAGTCGGAATAAGCAAGCAACCACAACAATACAAGCAGTGGGGACAAGCAACTACATCAACTGTAAAAAAAAGTTGGAGAATGCTGAGACAAAGAATGGGGCAGTATAAAGCAATCTTTTACTAATAAAAGCATTTTGACATTTGGGGTCCAATTAAAGGAACTTCGTGGCTGGGAAGGAAGTAAAGAAGACACAATATCTGAGACATTTTACAGAATATTCTGTATAAATTCTATAAATGGCCAGGGAAAACTGAAGATATTTCCTATTAAAAAAATTTTT